>CABHPH010150387.1:10151-28206 GCA_902168325.1 Peromyscus nudipes
CCTTCCTTCCTTCCTTCCTTTCTTTCTTTCTTTCTTTTTTCCCCCACAGGATTCCATAAGGCTGTTTTCATGAAAATACATAGTTTGTAGCTGATAATCTTGGTTATCAGCTTGACTGAAAACAAATTAGAAAGTTGGTTAAAACTCACTTTTGGCTATATCTGCTAGGGAGTTTCTAAAGATGGTTGACATGTGGGTCAGCAAACTGAGTGGGGAATGCCTTTCCTGGGTGTCAGGTCCAATTAGCATAGGAAACAAAAGCCGATGCTGGAAGAAAGCCGAAACCCACACTTGACAATCCAAGGAGCAGGCTCACATGGCAACACCGGACTCTTTTCAAGTGGGTGTGATTTTTACCATTGCTGCCACCGCCGCTGCCACCACCATCAGCCCTGAGGTTCCGACTCCAACTTCCTGTGACTCCAGCTTCTTCAGCCTTTGAACACAGACTCACATCAGTGGCTAACTCTCCAGGGACAGGCCTTCAGCCTCAGACTGGAAGAGCATCCTTGCTCATCCTTGTACGGGGGTTTCTGCCTTCCCGAACTGAACAGCTCCTGGTTTCTACTGCTCTGTAGATGGAGGAAGATGACCACTGTGGGACTGTGCATAACAATTGTGTGAACCAGTGTAATAAATTCCCTCTTATTGGGATTTTATTGGCATTTTCCTTCCGGAGAACACTCTGTGATGCAGCCCTCCTCTCCTTTTTCATCAATAACAATGGCTTTCATACCATCATACTTCCTTACTGAACTCTAAGCATCAGCTGACCTGATGTAGGACAGAGCGTTCCACGCTTCTGCCATTGGCTCATGCTCAACCCAGATGCCTTAGGAATCTGCTCTGCCCCATGCTTCTGTGCTTTGTGTCCTGATAGTCTTTCTGAACTTTGAATGTGGCCCCTGGTACTAGCCCTTCACCTACTGATTGTCACTTATCTAGCACAACTGAGTTGTTCTGGATATTTTTATTAGTCACCTCTTTTCCTAGTCCAGGAAGCAGGGAGTGTTCACGTAGTTATGTTTCAGGAATAAAATAGTGTAGCCATGCTCAGGAGAAGACTAGCCGAAACGTATACCTGCTTAGGTAGATAGGTGCGGTGGGAGAGAGAGGTGAGCTCAGTGGTGGTAACAGAGGATAGAAAGACCACTGGGGTCCCTTCAAAGCCTCACATGGTCTCTCTGCTTTACGAGTTGGCTCTAAAGCCATGAAAAACAAGACCAGAAAAGATTCCACTTCTACAAAAGTGGAAAAAAAAAATCACAGACGTGGCCCATATTTCAACAGCAAGCAGAGGACTTTTGATTACAAATAAGGAAAAATATTCTAAAAAGCAGAGAGGTGAAACACCATAGAATTCTAAAGGAGTTGCTCAATTACTGTAATGACTGGTCTTTTAAACACAGAATGTCTCCTCTATTTAGGCTTATGTAAGTATAGTAGATTCAAGCCTGCAGTGGAGAAGAAAAAAAATGGAAAGGCTTATTAAGAGCACATTCACCCCTATAATTCTACGGTCTTCAAGAATCAGCAGCCTGTTCTCCATAGGTTTACCAGTCATTAATAGTTGATATTATTTTAGGCTAACCAGTGGCTGATTCTAAAGCCTGCTTCAGGCTCCAAAACTGTGCATACCAAGATTTCTGGGAACAGCTGGAAACCCATAATTATAGTTCACAGGGTACATGCTCATCTGGCAAAATCTGTAAATAAAGCTTAAAAAGCAAATATCCCATTTATATAAACAGTTTCTGAATACTGGGAGATCAATTGCCAAGGGAACGGGGAGCCAGCTTTTCTCAATTATTTCTTTCCTTCTATCAGAGGGTAATAATTTATTATTTTCTACAAGAATAAGGAAAAATTTTAATATTTAAAGACTCAAGGGTGAAGAGTGAAATTTATCTAAAAACATTATCTCTCTTTGTGCCTCGTATTAACTTGAAACATGGGTTGACTCCTCATTGTTGAAACATCAGAAAGGAAATTAACTGGTGGAAAACAATTTTCCTATTGGAGTCTATCCCCTGCAGGTTTGTTCCAAGGAACCTTCTGGATTAGCTGCCAAAGACTGTGAGGTCTTTCTCTCTTAATGCCTTTTAAAAAAAATTGTTTGAAATACTATAAACCAATGGGACTGAAACAGTATGGGATCAAGAAATAATTCTATGTTCATAAATAGAAGACAAGTTGCCTTTGAAATAGGCAGTGTATACTGTAGGGTTTGGGGCGGTTAAGGTTTGCTTTCAAAACCCATTGCTACTTCCCCTTTTATTCCGAGCATTTATTCAAGAGTGGCTTTTGAAGGAAAAAAATTTAAATTGAATGAACTCTTAAGCAATTAATGGTTATAATTCTAGTGGAAGTGACATGATATAAAGCCACAGATGCACCACAAGAGGCATTCCGGTGACTGGTTAGTATTTGTGGTGGCACAGGAATGAGAGCATGATTGTCCCTCATCCCTGTGACAGCAATTAGAGTGGTCAGTCACGCTCAACTCCCCGCAGTATACCACTGGTTTAAGAATGAAGGCAAACACATTCTTTCTTTCCCTTTGCAATATTTTTTACTTTAGTTTGGCTTTGAACATGTTTAAACTAATTATTTAGATACTTAGCACAATTTAAACAAAATAAATGAACCAGAAAAAAAATGCAATTGGCCTATATTCGTCACACATTACCCTTACTGGCACCAGTCACTGTCTGAACGGCCTGGGGGCATGGGCTGATGCAAAATCTGATTTGCAAAGATTCCAAACTAGATGATTGTATATTTTAGCATATAGAAGGCTGATTATTGTGTATCTTTGTGTGGCAAACTGAAGATGTTTGCCAGCCAGCCTGGGCGCATATTGCTGTTTTCTATCTCTTCTGCCCTTGGCCTCTGAGTTCTGCTGCTTGTTATGGCATTTGCCTGATCCCATTCAGCAAACCTTTTACATCTTACTTGGAAGTTAAAGCATAGACATCCCTATGAACCAATAAAAGAAGTGACTTGCATTAGCTAATAAATCAGGAGGCTGCAATAATCTAAGGCAATTCTATTTGTTTGTTTGTTTGTTTGTTTGTTTATTTATTTATTTATTTATTTATTTATTTATTTATTCCAAAACCTGTGGAGTCAACCACGCTCATCAAAAACACCTGTGTCCATCAGTCCAGAAGTTTCTCCAGCTTAATATACCTCTCCTTCTTTGGGAGGCAGTTATTTTTATGATTTTTATAGTCACCAATTAATTTCATGTTTTAAAATCTATTTTAATTGAAACACACACAAGCACACATGCATATATTGCATCCTGACTCAAATATATAATTAGTAGAATTTTGATCTCAGTCTAACTCTAACGAAGGAGAATGGCAGGTGGAACACTTTTCCGTGCTCAGCCTTAATCATGTTGATAGGAAGGAATTCTATCGTACAGTCAACATGCATTTTGGAATATTTTTTTTTCCTAAATTTTGTTTAGAAATTCTAAATAAACCAAATGAAGATTAGGAAAGGAGCATAGATGTCCTATGAATTCAACACTGGTGGGCTTCCTTGGTTGACTTAAAGTTAAGTTTGATTAAAGTCAGACTAAGAGAGGGGCCCCGAGAGAAACGTTATCTGTGAGCAAGCCTTTTGAGAAAAGACCGCGGGAGCCACGAATACAGTTGTGGAAGAAAGGAGCAGAAACTGCCTAATTAAAACGGGAACATTTGTGTTTGTTTTTGAGAAAACAGTACGGTGTCCTGGGAAGCCTTATCGGGGACTCTGGTGTTCCTTTTCGGCCTGTCACCAGCCACGGCTTGAATGACAAGTGACTTCTCAGGATCTCTCTCTTCTTATCTGCTAAGATAAATCCCCATGGGGCCAAGCAGGTGACCCTCCTGTGAGAAATGGTCCGTAAGGTGACAGGGCAGAGGCTGTACCACTGAACTGCAGCTGATCCTGGGAGCATCAGGAGAATGTGGCCAAGTGGCCCAACGTTGTTCAAATCCCCAGTTACCGAGGATACCTAAGAATCTGAGAATTTCCATATGAAGTCTTCCATCTTAGCATTTTTTTCCCTCTCCATAAAACAAATAAAAAACAACTTAAGCAAAAAAAAAAAATACTTCAAACCAACAGCAAAGATCTCAGATTAGTTCATTGAGTTAACTATTAGTTAATTACCCACAGTCAGTATTACAGCCATTTTTTTACCCATGTGCTTCAGGATGTGGCTAATTCAAATTAAAACACACTGTCAATGTAAACTAGTTATTGACATTCAAACCTTAGCACAAGAAGAAACTGATTTCTTGTAGGTAATTTTCATGCTGCTCCTGTGTTGAAACAGTGTTTTTGCTATATTGGCTTTAATAAAATAAAAAGTTATTTTTAACATGTTTCTTGTTACTTTAAAAATATAGTTAATGATAATAAAATGTAATTATCTTTCTGGCTCACAGTTGTGGCTGGATGTGTGTGTGTGTGTACGTGTGTGTGTGTGTGTGTGTGTGTGTGTAAAGAATTTCTATTTCCTTTTTAAATTAAAAAAATTACAACTAAAAACTAACAGCTCCTTGAACTGAAGTTACAGGCGGTTGTGTGGGTGCTGGGAATTGAACCTGGGTCCTCTGGAAGGGAGGCAAGTGCTCTTAACTACTGAGCCATCTCTCTAGCCCCTCGCCTTATATTTTAAATAGCTATGACCTTCATTGTTTTTGAAGCACCTGCCCTGGTCATGAGTACATAAAGTTAATTTCATATATGATTGTCTCTTCTCTCTCTTCAGTAGGAAAATCAGAGCAAGTGGAAGAAAGGATGAAAGGTACTTTGATGAGAGATCTTTTGAATCCACTAAGCTAGAAGAAAGCAGGCCAACCTTCCTTCACTGGTGCGCACAGGGCGGGCTTTCCACCTTGAAGAACCTCGAACACAGTCTCTCCTATACTCGCTCCTTCAAATACAGTCTGCTCACTCTGTAGAGATGATCGCAGAACTACGCTCGGAGAAAGCACTAAATGGGGACACTTATGCTTTTATGATTTCATCAAATTATGTGGCTGATCCATCACATGATAAACATAATTGTGTAAGACAATGGGAAAAGAACCATAACTATCTGAAATGCAGGGCATCATTCCCCTTCTTTGTCATTCTTATTATCAACCTGTTCTCAGAAATGAAAGGTATAAATCTCAAAGAAAATAGAATAATAGAACAAAATACTCAAAGTGAAGAAAAGAGAGAGAAATCAAAATTAGAATATTTATGTACAGGCTCCAAACCTCAGAAAAAGATAATTATATTTGTTTACTTTATTGTGTTATTATTATTATTATTATTATTATTATTATTATTATTATTATTATTATATGTGTGTGTGTGTGTGTGTGTGTGTGTGTGTGTGTGTGTGTGCTGGCATACTTGTGGAGGTCAACTTTCAAGAGTTGCTCCTAGCCTTCCACCTGGTTGGGGTAGAGTCTCTTGTTTCTGCTGTGCTGAGTAGCCCAGGCTAGCGGGTCTGTGAACATTTGAGTGAGTCTCTTGTTTCTGCCTCCCATTCTGCTGCAGGAGTGTTGGGGTACGGGTACATCCTGTCATTTCTAGCATTTTTTCACATGAGTTCCAGAGATTGGACTCAGGCAGCCAGATTTGCATAGCAACACTTACACCCACTGCCCCCCAGAACCATCTTACTGACCCAAATGTTGAAATTTTTAGAGAGAATAAATACAATGAGCAAAAGAGAAGTTACATTTACAATAAGAGAGACTTCTTTCTCTAGAACTGAAAGTTATCAGTCTGTGGACTCGAGGGTCCCCCGAGAGCCCAGCGTAAGGAAGGGCAGAGACCAGGCACAAAGGCCATCACTGAGTGCTCTGAGTGCCCCGGTGACAAAGGAAAAACCCCTGGGTTCCTCGGAAGGGTGAGCAGAGCAAACTGCAAGGGGAAGGCTAAGAGTCATAGAGACCCTCAGGAGAAGCTTTGGGAGGCAGAGAAGTGGGGCATGACCCTAGAGCTCAAGATAGGAGTCAGCATGGAATCTATACCCAATGAAAATACAACATGAAGTGGACAGAATAAGGATGTATTTGGAAATTCAATCCTTAAGTGTTCCCCTGCAATGCACTTAAAGCCAGTTTTTGAAAGAAGAAAGACAGCCAAGGCAATATTCCAGCATGGAAATTTTAAATAAAATTGAATGACCATGAAGACAGAGAAAGTGACATGCCAGGGTGGTTTACATCAAACTGAAAACAGTCACTAACAGGGAAAGAGTATCAAGGAATTCTAGGAAGGAAAAATTTACAAAAAAACAAAACAAAACAAACAAACAAAAAAAAACAGCTTACCTAACACAGAATGTATTTGCCTATGTGATTCAAAAACCACTAAGACTTTTAAAAATCAGTTTCAAGGTTTGGGGAAAAAATAGTGATTGATACCTAAAAGAACTTTCCTGTAATTCTTTTAAAGGACACAGCTAATTCCTAAAAGAGTAAACCATATTGATAAAAAGGAAATATGAGGCTAGTACGCTTTTGTGCTCAATGACTATCAATACTTACATAGTTATAAAAAGATTGGCACCATTTTTATTTAAGAAAAATATCATAGTGTAAAGAGGTCTTTCCCGTTCAAGAGGTGATGTGGGGCCTGGATTTGCTTGCATGTTGCCTGAGTGCAGTTATTTGCACAAAAAGCCAATGCTGAAAGTTATAAATCAAATAGTAAAAAGAAAAATGCATCAATAAGGAATATTAAATTAAAAGAGAAGGGAAGCACCCGGGAGGGTTGAATTTGTCACTTCTGAAGCAGGAGCTGATGTGGAGATTGCTGTTCTTATTATTCTTCATGTAGCATTTGACTTTCGGAAAACAATCCCTTGTATTTATCTGGAAAAAAAAAACAGAACTACAAAGCACCTAATTATCAAAGGGCTTGACCCGAGGGGCTCACAATCTCGAAGAAATGCATAGAACACAAAAATTCTTTCCAGTTCAGTGTTCAGAACAAAAAGAACAGAGTGTGGAGCCGTGGAACACAAAGCATGCACTGGATAAATAATTACATATTCTGATAGAAGTAGAGGCTTTGCTAGCTCTATAAATTTAACCTCATCAAATGGCAGTAGAAATGTGCCCGACAGCCCGATTCCCGAGTTTGATCTACAGGACCCAGGTGGTGAAATACAAGAACCACCTCTCCAATGTTGGTCTCTGACCCCCACAGAACACTGTAGCATGGATGCGCACGAGCGCGCGCGCGCGCGCGCACACACACACACACACACACACACACATACACACACACCACACACACACACACACACACACACACGCACACACACACACACGCAGGGGTGAGAGAGAGAGGGAGAGAGAGAGAGAGGCAGGCAGCATAAAAAGTGAAAAACAAATCGAGAACACCAGAATAGAAGATGAGGATTGTGGGTGGATCATGGTGTTGAGGAATTAATAAATTATTCAGCCTATATAGAGATGGTAGATTCACTGCATAAATGTGAACATCTTTTCCTCCTCAAATATTCACTCCTGAATACCTTTTAAAAATGGATTATATATTTAGTGTATGTGTGTACAAGTACACAAGTTCTCTTTCCACCATGTGGATCCTGTGGATCAAATTTAGGTCAACAGGCTTCAGGGCAAGTACTTTTACCTGCTGAGCTAGCTAATCAACCTTGAATGTCTTAACATAAGTCATTTCAAAATATATTCCTCCTACCGTGTTGTTCAGGGCCACGAGATGCTTTCCTTGACAAATTATATTAGAAATCATGCCTAGCTTCTGCTAACTGTAGCCAAGCCAGAGAGAGTAGAACGAATTTAACCCTGAACACAACTCTGGAAGAGTACAGGTTTCTGAAATAGTTTTCCTGGCTGTGCAAGCTATTACACTTACACTATATTTAGAAAATGAACAAAATATTAAAAAGCAAATGAAGCTCTATTATGATGATGTCACCTCAAGATGGAAAATTAATTAGTGTGTTTTAAGTATCATTGCACATGAGGACAGTATCTGTTTTTTTCTGGCATTAATTTTTTCCATAATGCCTGGAATAAATCAGGCATTTCATTTAGTCTCATGTAACCGAACAAACTGCTTATGACTCCTGTTTGTTAGTACAAATCTAATGAATTAATCCAACACTGGGGATTGAACCCAGCTACCTGGCCATGCTAAGCAGGCGCTCTACCAGTAAGACACACCACTCTCCTGTTTTTTTATTTTGAAGCAGTGTTTGATTAAGCCACCCAGACTGGCCTTTAACTCACTCTATAACCCAGGCAGGTCGTAAATTTGCTCATCTTTGTGTGTTATCCTTCCAGATAGGTGGGATCACAGGTCTGTGCCACAGGCTTGGCCGCAAATTTAATTTATAAGGATTCTAATATCTTCATTTCTGAGACGGAAGGTTGTCAAAATAACTGGATAAATAGGGTTCTGGCATTTTTCTAGCACTTATAAACGATTAGCCTGCTGCAAAATGTGACCTTTCAGCAATCATTTTATCTTCCACAATACTGTGGAGTTAGTTTCTCTAGAGAGAAATGAACACAATAATGACTCATGAAAATTAATTAGTAATAATAACGATGTGCATAATTGGATGCTGCAGTTTGGAAATGACACCTGGCTTATGTAGAACCTCACCAATGGCAGCCTATAGACAGACATGCCTTCCCTGCTGTGGCTTAGTGAGTTTCGGGCAAGTGCTGCTTCTCATTGTGGATTGAATTCTTCCACATCTCCCTGAAGTGAGAACAGGGAAGAAGGGACTAGACAAAGCAAAAGAGAAATAGATATATTACCGAATCTCGCATGGAAAGACCAGTGAGTTACCGGCCAGCCCCGCGATGTGGAGGTAAATAGACCTCAATTTCATTGCCAACAAACACTGTATCATCTGGGACTTCGTACAATAGTCAGACCATAAAGACTCTTGACTAAAAGTGACAGGGATGGTTTCTCTATATCTGTTGGCTGCTTTTTTTTTTTTTCAGTGCTGAAGGTTTGTGGTTGTTTGAATGTAATTGGTCCCCATAATCTCATAGGGAGTGACACTATTAGGAGGTGTGGCTTTGTTGGAATGGCTATGCCTTGTTGGAGGAAGTGTGTTACTATGGGAGTGGGCTTTGAGGTTTCCTATGCTCAAGATACCACCCAATGTCTCAATTGACTTTCTGTGGCCTGCATATCAAGATGTGGCCAGCACCACGTCTGCCTGCATGCTGGCATGCCCCCCATCATGATGATAATGGGCTGAACCTCTGAAACTGCAAGCGAGTCACCCCAATTAAATGTTTTCTTTATAAGAGTTGCCATGGTCATAGTGTCTCTTCACAGCAATAAAAACCCTAACTAAGACAGGATTGAACCCAGGGCCTCACACATGCTAAGCAAGGTCTCGATCACTGAGCTACACCTCAGCCTCCAGGTTTCTTTACATTTGAGAATGAGCTCATGATTTGTCATGTCCATTGACAAGCAGTTTGGCATTTAGAGCTGGGAAAGGTCTTGTGCTCAATCAGACCGAGATTTCCATCTTGAGATGAGGAAATACACACTCCAGCAGTCAAATCATTAAAACATGGTCACGGAGATTAAGTTGCAGTGTAGACTAACCCTAGTATACTGCCATTCTTTGTATTGCATCTTGTACCAATGTCTCATAGCCAACACTAGCTGTTTACATTGAAATATGAAAGGATCTCTTTTGATTGGTACATATCCTAATTCACAGATAAATGTTATTACATGTTCTTTATGTCTTATATGTATTTTCATACTTTCTGCAAGCCCTTGGAAGCTAAATTGAGATGTTTGGGTTAAAGATGGAAAAACTAGATACTCAATTCTACATGTGAAAATGGGTGGTCTTGGGCCATCTGGTCCTGATTGTAAATGGATCTGAAAAGGTGGAGATAAATAAGATTCCAGATGAGCAGAGATTGGAAGGTCGCCGTCTTCTGATGTTAAAAAGAATAACAGATATTTATTCAATTGTATGCATTGAGATTTTATATATTTTCATATACGTTGAACCTGGAGACTTTTATTTCCCATGGGAATCATGTAATATTAAGTGGCACAAAGCCCAAACAATGTCTTCTTTTTCCAGTAGGAAAATTGTGACCACTGATGTGAAGTGACTTTACCCTGAAGTGTGACGGGCACTTTTAAAAATACTTTGCTAAGTATTTTCATTATAAATGCATCTATAATTTATCTTTATTGTTTATGAGATAGATATTACTTACCGTGCTTAATCTTTGAACAGATACATCTTCAGAAACCCGTTGTTGGCTCTCCAACAATATCTTATCTTGAGATGAAACAATTTTGCCACCATATAGTCTCACATAGAGGTGCAGTCTCAATTCAAATGTCTTTTTAAAAAAAGATTTATTTATTTATTTTATGTGCATTGGTATTTTGTCTGCCTGTATGTCTGTGTGAGGGGGTTGGATCCCCTGGAACTGGAGTTACAGACGGTTTTGAGCTGCTGTATGGGTGCTGGGAATTAAACCCCAGTCCTCTTGAAGAGCAGCCAGTGCTCTTTTTCTGTTTGTTTGTTTTGTTTTGTTTTTTGTTTTTACTAAGAAATTTTTTATTCATTTTACATACCAACCACAGATCCCCTTCTCTTCCCTCCTCCCACCCACTCAGCCTTCCCACCCCCTACTCCCCATTCCCTCCTCCCAAAAGATAAGGCCTCCCATGGGGGGTCAGTAGAACCTGGTACATTTAGTTGAGGCAGATCCAAGCCCCTCCACCTCCATCAAGGCTGTGCAAGGTGTCCCACCATAGGTAGTGGGCTCCAAAAAGCCAGCTCATGCACCAGGGAAGGATCCTGATCCTACTGCCAGGGGCCCCTTAAGCAGATCAAGCTACACAACTGTCTCGCTTATGCTGAGGGCCTAGTCCAGTCCCGTGGAGGCTCCACAGCTGTTGATCTAAAGTTCATGAGTTCCCACTAGTTTGCTTTGGTTGTCTCTGTAGGTTTCCCCATCATGATCTTGATGCCCTTTGCTCATAGAATCCCTCAGCCCCTGCTCTTAACCACTGAGCAATCTCTCTAGCCCCCAAACTTATGTCTTTCGACTCTTGATTTTCTGACATTATTTTAAATATGGGTATTGCCCTAATACATTTAATTTTCCAAAGCAACCCGAACATGTGATGTCTTCCTCAAGTGGAAGGTTTATGTTATATATCGTTATACCTTGTTATTGGCTGAAATAAGGACAGACTTTTCATCCACTCAAAAGCTGTAGTCAAGCAACAGGAAGTCACCCACATCAGCAAATTATATGTAGAAGCAAAGGGTTGAAATACACTTTGAAACTTACCTATTGAGATATAATGACTGGGGTTGGAAAGAGGGTTAAGAGTGCATACTGTTCTTCCAGAGGTCCCGGGTTTGGTCCCCAGCACTTAAATCAGGTTGACCAGAACTGCCTTTAACTCCAGCTCCAAGGGATCTGATGTCCTCTTCTGTCCTCTCAGGGCACTCACAAGCATGTGAACATACTAAGACACACACACACACACACACACTTGCACACATACACACACATGCATACACACATACACACAAGAAAAAAATAATGGCATTCAGAATAGAAAGCAATTACCTGCATTGTGGGTTATAGTTACTACATAGGTTTAAAAATTTGTATTTATTAATTTTAAATACATTGAAGTTAAATATAATTATACCACTCCCCCTTTTCCTTCCCCGCTTCATCCCCTTCCATGTCCCCTCCCTCCAAGCTCCTTCTCAAATCATAGCCTTGTTCTTTGATTAAAATATATATGGATAAATATATAAATACAACAGGCTGAGTCTAGTTTGCTATTTGTGTGTGTATATGGTTTCAGGGCTGACCATTTTGTATTGGATAACCAATTAGGGGGCCCATCTCTGGGAGACATTAATTCTCCCTCTCTGTAGCCGTTAGTTGCCTGTAGTTCTTTCATTAGAGGTGAGACCCCATGAGATTGTCCCCCTTCTGAGCTAGCACGCCTATTGACATTGTCATGCTCAGGTATAGTTTATACGACCATTCCTAGGAGAGACAGTCTTACATCAGACTTCCTGGTCTTCTGGCTCTTACAATCTTTCCTCCCCACCTCCTGTGATGTTCCCTGAGCAACAGATGCAGGAGCTGTGCTGCAGATGTTTCCATGGGGGCTGTGGTCCTCATGATCCATTGATTTCTGCATTGGATTTTGTGTAGTTTTCTGTAATGGTTTCATTTGCTGTAAAGAGGGTTTTTTTTTTTTTTCGAAGGTGTTACCCATCCTATTACATAGAGAGAGAGACCCAGGTAATGAGCATGCTGGGTAGGGTGCTTGCTATACTGGAAAGCAGGTCATATATCCATTTTCTCAAAGTCATCTGCTTTCCAAATACGTTCATTCAACTTAAAATAAGTTAGACGCCATGACCTTCCAATGAACCATGTAATTTAGTTACACCTCTTAGTTTCCAATGGTTTTACTTTTCTAAAATTATTCTTTGCATGTAATACTAGATAGGCAGGGGGGTTAAAAAAAATCAAACATTTGGAGAAAGGCATTTCGTATAACATTTACAAGAGAATGTATTGATTATCTATGATAGATTTCTCAGCTAGGTGGCTAAGAGGCCATTGGTGATGGGAGCACGCACACAATTTTACGAGGGGGAGCCTAGGCTCCCATCTAATTCTCTCAGAAGACTGTGACATTGAGTTAATGCCAGAAGAAACTGAGTTTCCTACATTATCTGAAAGTTCATTAGATATTTCATTCTTAGAAATGCATATGTATACAGAAACACACCTATCTCAAGGATTAAAATGAGATTAAAGTAAAATATGTAAGAAGACATCTGATAGTTGCTGTGGCGAAAACCAACTGCTAAGTTTTTGTCTTTTGGGGGTGACCGCAACTTAAAACGAACCTTAATTGTAAGTTCAGAGTAAGTAGATGTCACTTGCTTGGCATACAAGAAGAAAACTAAGATAATCAACCAACTATTCATTTTTTTCACCATGATTTATGATGCACATTTGGCATAGGAACAAAGGGACCTCCCAAACCCATCTTCATGAAGTAGAAGAGTTGCCCTTGGTTGTGGTGTTCTTCCTACCGGCAAGCATTTCTTTAAAATCAAAAGAAGGCAGTGGTGAGCAGGAATTCGTCTCCCTAAACAGCAACATAGCTCCCTTTTTTTTTCCCCTTCCTATTGCCTTGGAAGTCAAGGAAATGAAATAAAAACACTACAATCCAAGGCAGCCTGGGGAGAGGGTGGGCTTTACCGGTTTCCATGTCCTGATCACAGTCCACCATTGAAGGACGCCAAAGCAGGAACTCAAGACAGGGCAGGAACTTAGAGGCGGGAACTGACGCAGAGACCACTCCTTCCTTGTCAGCTCGCTCTTCGTGGCTTGCTTAGCTTGCTTTCTTATATCACCCGGTCCCACCTGTCCAGGGGCAGCCTTCCCCTCTGTGTATGGGGGTGGGGTGGGGCTTCCACATCAATCATTGCCCAAGGAAACCTCCTACAGACTTACCTATTGGCAATCTCACGGAGGCATTTTCTCAGTTGGGGTTCCTCTTCCCAGATAATTCTAGCATGAGTCAAGTTGACTAACACCAGGACCACATCATAAAGCAATCATATGTAATTATAACTAGTATTTACTGAGAACTTCTTATGTACCAAGAATTTTGTTTCTAATATATTTTAAAAGTCTTGGAAATGCCAACTATTTGAATGGCAGTGAACACTAGAATATAGTTTTTGAGCATAAACAGCCTTTTTTTCTAAAAAAATAAAAAAAAAAAAAAAACAAAAAAAAAAAAAAAAAAAAAAAAAAAAAAAACATTTAAAACACTAATATGATAGCACCACTGTTTTTTGATTCTTTTTTTTTTGTTTTTTGTTTTTTTTTGTTTTTCGAGACAGGGTTTCTCTGTGTAGCTTTGTGCCTTTCCTGGATCTCACTTGGTAGCCCAGGCTGGCCTCGAACTCACAGAGATCCGCCTGCCTCTGCCTCCCAAGTGCTGGGATTAAAGGCGTGCGCCACCACCGCCCAGCCTGTTTTTTGATTCTTTAAGTATAGAATGACTAACAGCAACTTTGAGTTTAGTAATGCTTTGAAATGAATTTATGCTTCATGATCAGAGTGGCATATGTGCATATTTTAAAAATATATGTATATATTTTAAAAGAATTTACATATCTGCTATATACACATATGGCACATATAAATATATTTATAGTACATATGGACATCTGCATAACAATGTTCTCTACATATATTTATGTGATTTTACACATACAAACATATGTAACTATGTATTTACATGAATTAATATTTGTACAACCATTCTACATATAAATCTTAAGGAGTATATGAATACTGATCTCCTAAAACTTGCCTTTTGAAATAATCTGGAGACCATCGAGGTAAGCAACACTGATTTTGAGGACAAAGATTTACCCTAAGTTGGTGTCAATTCATGCACAGCTCAACTCAAGGTGGAAAATAGATGCATTCTACTTTGTTAGCTTCTCACCTGTCCTACTGAATGTCTCTGAATTATTCTTATTGTCCAAATCATTTATGAAAGGCTCCTCTTTTCACATAAGGCAGTGTTTCCTTTTATGCTAATTTGATTTTTTTCTGTTTTAGGATGTTCTTCATTCCTATCTTTTTAAATGCTATGGTCCCCCTCACCAAATTTATATGACAAAATGTTAACTCCCACAAAATGGATAAGGAGTTGGAGCCTTGGAAGCCTATTTAGTCAAGGAACAGAGACATGGAAAATGGAATTAATGTCATTGTAAAAGGCCCTGAGGTGATCCTCATCAATTCTACTATGAACATGCATGGAAGGGCCACTAGGAACTAGGAAATGGGTACCCATTGGACCACTTCTGATGACATTTTCCCACTGGACCTCTAGTGTCCAGAGCCATGAGAAATGCATTTTTTATAATTTATAAGTCAGCTAGTCTATGGTATTTTTTAAAATAGTGCCTGGAATTAACTAAGGCACTTTCTTAATAATTACATTGCAAAGACAATATTTCTCAAGGTCTTTCAGGATCTTATTTTTTATTAATCAGTGTTTTCTTAGAGTGAATGTGAGTCTGTGTGAACAAGAGTTATATTTGTATAGCAAATATGGTTTCCACAAAGTTTATCTTTCTTGACTTCCTTCTTCCCATCCGTCTGTCTTTGCCTTCTTACAGCTAATGAAACCTACTTCAGGGATCTTTTTTCCGCCTTTCTTTCAAACATTAAAAAGTCTTCTACTTCTAAATACCCTTTTAAAGTGCTTCCTCTTTCTGAAAATTTAAACACTACATATCAGTGTATTCTGATTTTTCCTTGTAGAGTAGCCTGTAGGTCCCCTCCATCTCAGCACAGAATGTACATTTACATTTTAAACAAATAGGCAATCGATATACATAATTAAGTTTCCATAGAGGTCGTGTGTGTGTGTGTGTGTGTGTGTGTGTGTGTGTGTGTGTGTAGACCAGAGGACAAGCCCAGATGTTGTTCCTCAGGTGCGCTCCAGCAGTTCAACAAGTAGGCAAGGCTGACTGCCGTTGAGGCCCAGGGAATCATTTGTCTCTGTGTCCCCATGCTGGGATTACAAGTGCACACTACCACAGCCAGCTTTTTAATGTGGGTTCTGGGGACCAAGCTCAGAGTGTCAATACTTGTGAGGCAAACACTTCACTCACTGAACCATTTCCCCTAAGGAGACTCTGGAAAGTGAAGTTTTCCCAAATGCCTGCAGAGACTTAATCTGTACCTGGCTTGAGAGCACAGGACCCCATCAGTTGAAATCATAAATTCTCGGAAATCGCTCAGGATCTGGGAAGCAGAATGAATTTTGAAAGTCTACTTAGTGATGAGATGCAGTTGACCACTCCTGCAGTCCATACCAGATGGACTCTTGTCTCCTCACAATAGTCTCGTATATATATTTGAATACACACATGGTCTTCTCCACTCGGCCAAATATCCCTCATTATTTGACTGAACTCTGTGTGATGTGGCTCTCATTCTTCCCTCAGACTCTATAACATAATTTTGTGGACTGAATGAAGCATTTTCTTTTTCCCTTCAGGAGTACCTGGAGAGTAGCGGCCATAATACAGACCACTATTTCCCTTACCTATGATAGACCATCATTACAGCCTGTGCAGGAGAGCAACTCTGTCACATTTTCCCCTAATTGCTATCTCCTTCATATCCTCTCCTTCTACTCTGTACTTTTGTGGCAATGATTTTTTTTTTTTTTACTCAAACTCTTGTTCCATAAAGCCTTTGGTTTTTCTGGTATGTCTTCTGGGAGTTCTTGAGGAAGTGAAAGGTAATTTTTCTAGACCACAAGAGGAAGAAGGGAGAATTTCAAATCCATTCTTGTGAACTTGAACCCCAGATGATCTGGTAAGGATGGGAATTACAGAACCGGTCTGTTAGCCCCTTTATCCAGTACCTAGTTTGAATCAGTATGTCTCCGACTTTGTCTCAAAATCTGGAACAGATAACGCATTCCGACTTCAGTTGATTTTAGTTTCTATTTCATACATCCACGAGAAAGGACGGTTGTATATTATCTTGAGACTCTAAGTGTTTCTACTGGTCAGCTCTGATGATTTAGCACAATTGCTCTGCAGAACTCAAATAAATAACATCCTTATGTTTGAATGATTTGATTTGACATCATGAATAAGCAAGATGTCTTCGTAATTAATGGCTCCCTTCCCAGGCCTCTCAATTTCAACAGCACATAGGCACAAACACAGATATTTATTTGTGGTGAAATTTTCTGGTGGAAATGTATGCATGGACGTATAAATAAATTTATATGATGGAAAACCTGTGCTTCAGCTATTTTCCCTACTTGTGTATTCATTATTTGTCTTGGCCACTTATAATTGAATATCATCTCTAGTCATGAAAATTCTATGAAGCATATTAGAAGAATTCACTTTTGTTTTCCATTGCATTGAAATGTACCGCCTGATTCTCATATCTGTATCATCTACAGCAGGAAGTGTTTATTGCCACCCAGGATTATTTAATAATTAAAGACACGAAAGTCAAAAACTGCATAACTATTACATACTTCTAGATAATGTCTGGATCAAGAAAATATGAATTCCCATCATGAGAAAGCATGTTCAAAATAAAGTTTGGGGAGATGGGGGTGGATTAGGCCTGAAACAGAAAGTTATTAACACTTGTAAAAACAACTTAAAACTGTCCAGTTTGTGGCATTTCAACAAGTTCTCATGTTGGAAATCACTTGGGCCGTCTCGTCTGAGGAAGATCACTGGTGTTTTATGCATGGGTGGAGATCTAAGTGACAGATAACACATTTTATGGAAAATATGGTTTTTATATTGTGTTTGTTCATTTGAGCCTTCCTTCCTTCCTTCCTTCCTTCCTTCCTTCCTTCCTTCCTTCCTTCCTTCCTTCCTTCCTTCCTTCCTTAGCTTCACTTGTTTTCCTTACTTCTCTCTTTTTAAAAAAGGTTTGCTTATTTTTATTTTAAATGTATTTGTGTTTAGCTGATATGTGTCTGTGTACCAGGTGCTTCCAGTGCCTGTGGAACCCAGAAAAGACAATCAGATTCCCTGGAACTAGAGGTACAGATGGTTGTCAGCTGCTGTGTGGGTGCTGGGTATTGAACTTGGGTTCTCTGAAAGAGCAGCCGGTGCCCTTAACCACTGAGCCATCTCTCCAGTCCTGCCTCCTTTTCTTTTCCTTTCCTCTTCTTTTTCACTTTTTTTTTTTTTTTTTTGGTTTTTTGAGACAGGGTTTCTCTGTGTAGCTTTGAGCCTTTCCTGGGACTCACTTGGTAGCCCAGGCTGGCCTCAAACGCACAGAGATCCGCCTGCCTCTGCCTCCCGAGTGCTGGGATTAAAGGCATGTGCCACCACCGGCCAGCAAATGTTTTTTGGAGATAGAGGTGTTTTTTGTTTTGTTTTGTTTTGTTTTGTTTTGTTTTGTTTTGTTTTGTT
>CABHPH010150387.1:28216-38464 GCA_902168325.1 Peromyscus nudipes
TTTTGTTTTGTTTTGTTTTGTTTTGTTTTGTTTTGTTTTGTTTTGTTTTGTTTTGTTTTGTTTTCCACTTGCTAGGCAAGCGCTCTACCACTGAGCTAAATCACCAACCCCATCTTTTTCACTTTTTTTTTTTTGAGGCATTGTCTTGCTGTGAAGCTCAGCTGACCTTCAACCCCCAGTCCTCTTGCCCCAGCCTTCTGAAAACAAATGTCAAGATTGCGGGCTTGGGTCGCCCCTCCAAGCCTGAGCTCTTTCTTTAAGTACTACCTTTGACAAGAATGATTCCAGAGAATATTCACCCATTTAAAAGGTTATAATAAGGACTAATGGAAGAGGAAACAAAGAAATTCACTTTCCTGGCAATTATGTGAAGTTTGTGTTGATATGATTAAATAACAACACAAACAAAAATAGGCGGCTAGGGTTGGAGAGATGGTTCTGTGGCTAAGAGAGCTTGGCGATGTGGGTAGAAGAGACAAGTGGATTGCTGGGGGCTAGCTAGCTGCCAGCCTAGCAGAAAAACCTGAGCTCCATATTCAGGGAGGGACCCTGCCTCAAAAGAATAAGGTGGTTCTCACCTGCCTGTAATTCTAACAACTCCAGGGAATCCAAAATGCTTGTCTGGCCTCTGAGAGTGCCTTCACATAAAGTGGCATCCACACATACACATGGACAAAAATAAAAAATATTAAAACTATTTTTGAAACTCCACCTGCCATGTTCATCACAGTGTTTTGCCTTCTCTTTCCAATTCTCAGTGAAACAAATATATATCCCTCAAAATGAACTCGGTGTGAGGATAAGGCACAGGAAGGGCTTCTTTAGCAACCAAAGAACCAGAGAGTCTGGTGGAGGTTCTGCAGGGCCTCTGCTGCCTGCCTTCCATGTGTCCGACTTATCCCTGTCTTTGTTAGGCAGAATTTGCTCTTCATTACTCCAATCTTCTCTCCATTGACCTTATTTTGGTTGTAGACAATTGCTTTGCCAACTCATTCCATTGCATTAGACTGTATTGCCTGAATTCCAGGAATCTGGCTACCATGTTTCGTCTTCAGAGTTTAATGAGGATATTTTCTCCACTGAATCCCTTAGGTCACCCGAGCACTCAGAGTCAAGGCTGGAGCAGCCACGGCACCATTTGTTGAGTGTCCCCAGGTTGACACTGATCTATTGATAACCTCTCTTTGGGTCTGACTTTCCAGCTGTTTTCCCACTCACCCCATAGCTGGGTAGTCCAGATTTTTTTTTCCCCACTTAATTGATGAGTATGTGTGTGAGGCCGAATCAAAGCCGCTGCTATACTGTTAAGATTGATTGTATCGCTGGTTTCTTTTGCTCCCCCCGAACTCTCACAAGGAGGTCAGTCTGCTTAGACCAGACACAGTCTTGTGACAGTTAAACTTCTCTTCTGATTAAAGTGTTTGTCATTCTGTGTTGTAATGTTTTTGCCGATGTTTTCTCTAAGTATCACAATCTTGCTGAAATTACTGGAGAAAGCTTAGCTGTAACGTAAGGGAAAGATTCAGAAGAGCTTTTAACTTACTTTAAGGAAGGAAAGAAGTTGTAGAGACTCTTTTAGTGCACGAAACTAAAAGTCAGAGTTTAGGGGAAACTATTACTGCATACAAAGAAATCATGACTTTTAAGGCAACTTTCAGGAATATGTCCATATACTTTTTTTCTCATTTCCTTCTACTTTTGCCTGAGCTTGGCATAGATTCTGACAACTCTTTGGTAAGAAATCATCCCATTTTGAAAGCCATGGCTTCATCTTGTTGGCTAATGTCTCTGCTGTAGGGTAAAGAGAGGTACATCATTGTCTCCCTGTGGGTGCAATAAAAATAGATATATCACGCAGAGATGGAAGGCTTGTTGGGTTTATAGGGAATTCCCTTCTGTGCCCCGGGAATTTAAGCATTGACTTGAAAGGAATAGCTGTAGTTGTGAGACTTCTACTGTCCCCAACTCACCATAAAGCAGTAATTCCATTAATTTATTGCTTTGGAAGACTTTGACACAATTGTGATGTACACAGCCTGCTCGTGGTGGAAAGAGACGAAAATGCTGTATTAGCAAAAGACTCTCATCCCTTTAATGAGACAGGATACTGTTTAGAAAAGCATCCCGAGGCAGGAGAATGTGCGGTGGAAAATGCAAGCTGAAAGGAAGGGATGTAAAGTCTTTGGCTAGGTGAGGTGCTTAACAATCCCTTCATGTCTGGGAAGACTTGGGGTCCTGAAGTGACGTAATCTGTCTTTTCTTTGGAAAGGAAAAATTTACTCCTCCCTCCTTATTTTAAGGGAAAGCCTCTATATAAACTTTCTGGATCTTTATGTAGATGTTTCTATGAATAAAAGGGGTCTTAGAAAGCTAACCAGAAATAGATAGGAATGAGCTATTCTGACACAGTCGGGGGAGGAAAGAAGATGACATATTGAATGTCAGTCTAAGCTGCATAACGACACCTAATCTCCCAAATGAAACTCATCCCAAACGACAACCTTATGCTTTTTCTTTCTGTGGTGATATTTTTGTTTGTACTCTAACAAATAAAATTTGCCTGAAGATCAGAGAACAGAGCCAGCCACTAGATTAAACATAGAGGCCAGGCAGTGGTGGCACACACCTTTAATCCTAGTATTTGGGAGGCAGAGATCCGTATGGATCTCTATGAGTTCAAAGCCACCCTGGACTACACAAGATTAATCCAGTCTAAAAGAGAAACAGAGCCAGGCAGTGGTGGCACACACCTTTAATCCCAGTACTTGGGAGCCACACGCCTTTAATGCCAGCACTAGGAAGGTTGAGTGAGACAGGAAGTGATGTGGCTGAGTAGAGAAAGGAACATGAGGCAAGAGGAGACAGGAGTTAGGCGCCCTTTTGGCTGAGGGCTCAGAGGCAATCAGTCTGAGGATTCATGGAGATGAGAACGTAGTCACTTTCGACTGAGGAGTTGGTGAGGTGAGAAATGGCTATGGTTTGTTTCTGCTGATGTTTCAGCATTTACCCCACTATCCCGCTCTGGGTTTTTATTGTAAGACCAATTAGGATTCGTGCAACACTTTCTTTTAGGGATGGGTATAAACTTCCCATGGTGTGTTAAGTTGGGGGAAGGGTTACCAGGCTAACGAACTCTTCATGTTTATTCTAAGGATCCACTGGTGCCTAGAGAAGGTAACTGCCAAGAGAGAAAATCTGTCCTGTCTCTAAGGGACGTCTATACTTATCCTGGGATGGAATGGACACCCAAGGTGAGACCTTTTAATGTCAATCATATTGCTGGTTATTAAAGTATCTGGGTCATTTCAAAATTAAAATTGACCACCCTGTACATTAAACTCCTCTTACCCTTTGTCCAGCAAACCCTACAGTTAGGTAGTTTGTGCACTACACAGGGATCTAGACCAAGACAAGCTAGTTTACCCACACCCACTGATAGCCCTAGCAATTTTGCTGGGAAGCATGTATCTGATGTAGGTATGTATTTTTCGTTTATGATTTGTTTGCTAGACAGCATTGACTACTACACTTTGCTAATTAGTAAACTGTCCAGAGTTCACACCCTTATGTTGATTCTTATGTTCAGTGATGGCTTCTGTCACCTTGATACCTGAGGCGAAGAACATACTCAACAATTGCTGTAGTGTAGAACATTCTTGCACCAAAAGAATGCAACAGACCGCTACAGCCATAATTCAGGCATCAGGGTGGAGTGACCAGATAGGCAGAAATACACTGAATAACTCCTTTTCAGGCTGCTCCTGACCAGCAGTGGGTACTTTTATTTTCATGTATGTATGTCTGTGTGCATGTACACCACATGTGTGCAATTGCCCTCAGAGGCCACAAGGGGGCATTGGAACCTCTAAAGCAGGAGTCAACAGGCAGTTGGGAGCAGTCAGACATGGGTGCTAGGAACCAAACACGTATCTTTGGGAAGAGCAGTAAGTGCTCTTAACTGCTGAGCCACCACTTCAGCTCTAGCTATGGGCACCTTAAAATAAGCTGATAGTCCTAACAGTTACTGTCTACACAGGGAAGTGTTTTATGCTACCATGGACACTACGACAGGCACTAGGTGAAGAAACAGAGCAGGCATTCGTGGAGATGATGGCTTTGGGACAAAGTCTTGGGAAGTTGCTACTTTAGGGAGAAAAGAAAAAGACAGTTATTCCAGGTAGAGCTTGCTTGCTGGAGACCGATGATGTAAAGTTAGTTATTGTGTATATTGAGTGGGGCCTGAAGCAACATTATGTTAGTAGGGAAAAGATATGACTGATCAAAACACAGTGGGTGTAGCATCCAATGTCTTAGCTAGTAGCTAAGCTTTATTCTTTTGTGTGTCCTGTGTGGCCCCTACAAGAAACTGAATTTGAATCCCATGAGCATCTCATCTGGTGAGGAGCAATAGAAAAGGGATGATGGCTTTGAAAGAGAATGGATAGGGACACCCTTGAAGCATGTAGTTCAGGATTAAATCATGATATAATGACTAATTAGGAACATGACAATTTTTTTTTAATGCTCGCCCTTAGTAGACCTCATTGGTCATATACCATGAAAGTGATGTCAAGCTGTTTCCAGGTCCCATCATTTGTGTTTTACAAGATGGATCCCAGCGACATACTATAACCTACAGATATATATCACTTGAACTAAATAGAACTGAGAATTTGAGATGAGGATTCTCCAGTACTTAATTAAATTGGGGGGGGGCGGGGAGCCCTTCCAGTGTTCAAAATGCAATAAAGATGAAAAAAATAAAGAAAACCGAATTCTGTAATCTTTTTTTTCAAAATATTTGAGGTTAGTGAATCTTACAAGGAAAAACATCATAAACTAACCCCAAATTATTTCCAAAGCTCATAATTAGGGTTGTGTAAGTGAGCATTGAGCAGTATTATGACCTGCAAATACATCTCATATGAAGTTGAATCCACGGTAGTTTGAAAGTTTCCACACGGTAGATTTTGACTGGACAGAAGTTGAAGGAACACAGGAAAGAAGTTTACAGGCTACACAGTGCTGGAGGTTAAGACCAAAATAACTTAATAATATGCAGTTCAGCTACGTGGCTTCTCAGTGCTGTAGAACTTACCCTTGTAGGGAGCGACTTCTGACAATGTGATAGCAAGTGCTGTTCTGAAAGGGGACATAGAACACCAAGGGGACTTCATGCATCATCTCATCCTTGCAGGGCAAGGAGTTAGTATGTGCTCTGAGGGTGTAGCCCCCGGGACCTACCACTCCTTAAAGCCTTTGCTACTGAGACTTTGACGTGTTCATCTTCTGCTCCGTGGAATTTTCTGCTTGGCTAGGTATTCTTAATTCCATAGTGTTGAACAAAGCTCAATATTATGGTCTTTTACCTGTGTGTGTTCCTCTGCAAAGGGCAGAGGTCAATGTCCACTGTCTTCCTCAATCACTATCTATCTTATTTATTTCAAAAAATGAGGCTACTTTTTAAATTTTACTTCATTATATTATATTGTGGGGGACAGGGTGAGGGGTAGGGGGGTATCCATGGACTTGCATGTGTGCCATGCCATGTGTGTGGAGGTCAGAAGGTAATGTAGGCTGTCTCCTTCTGCCACATGGGTCCTAGAGATGGAACTTAGGTCATCAGACTTGGTGGCAAATGCTTTTACCTGCTGAGTCATGATCTCTCGCTGAGCCTGTAGCTCACTGACTCAGGGAGAGTGGTTATCCAGAAAGTCCTATGTATGGGTCTTCCCGTGTCCTCATCTCCCCGTCCTCCCCTCTGCCCCTCAGGTCTGGGATTACAGGTATTTTCTGTACCCGGACTCTTTCTTTCTTTCTTCCTTTCCTTCTTTCCTTCTTTCCTTCTTTCCTTCTTTCCTTCCTTCCTTCCTTCCTTCCTTCCTTCCTTCCTTCTTTCTTTCTCTCTCTCTCTCTCTCCCTCCCTCCTTCCCTCCCTCCCTCCCTCCCTTTCTTCCTTTCTTTCTTTCTCTCTCTCTCTCTCTCTCTCTCTCTCTCTCTCTCTCTGTTTTTTATTTATTTTTTTTCCAAGACAGGGTTTCTCTGTGTAGTTTTGGAGCTTGTCCTGGAACTTGCTCTGTAGAGCAGGCTGGCCTTGAACTCACAGAGATCTGGCTGCCTCTGCCTCCCGAGTGCTGAGATTAAAGAAAGGCATGTGCCACCACCACCTGGCTGGATTCTCTTTCTCAGTGGGGCTTCTGGAAATTAAACTCAGGTCTCAGGTCTCATGTTCATCAGCTCTCAAAACTGATATCTTTTGGAAGAAAATACCTGTTTGTCGTTGGACCTTAGAATTCTGTTCTCTCTAGTACTGCAGCTAGCAAAGGTCGTGTAAGTCCAAACATTTAGAAGTGTGGTGATGGGGACACATAAGACCCTTCAGAGGTAGAAACTCTGCCCTGGGACAACTCAGTTCTAATGCGGGGAGACTGAGGAGCTTTCCCAGAGGAGGGCTTCATTTACAGGACCGCTCCATCCCTGGCCTATGTCCTTTCCACAAAACTCTCAAAAGAGACACTGGCTACAGTCACTTGGACATTTGACACCTGTCCAGTCTAAAGGGGTCCAACATGCACTAATTAGATAAAAACAACTTCTACAGGGTCTGGGGACCTACACATTCTCATTAACCCTTTGCTCAGTACAGAATGGGTGCAGATCAATCTCGTAATCATTTCACTTCCTCTTTCAGCTGACTCTTTTTGTTCAAAGCTGTTTTCACTTTCTGTCTAAGTCTTCTTGCAGAGAGCTGTGGCTGAATCTCCACACATCACAGGCGATGTGTTCTGACAGACATGAAGAATTAAAGTGAAATGCATGCGCTGTTTAAAATAAAATCATCTATGTCATGAATAAGAAAAACAAAACAGATGGAATTACGTCTTTGGTCATGCCCCAGAACAGTTTCAAGCTCTTCAAAAATGCTTAATCTAATAAAGAAAGAAAAAAAATCCTCTAAAATTCTAAATGCAATAAAGCAAAAAGCCTAATTCTCAATCACATAGGAATTTGGTATCAATAGCTTCAGTGTAAGGAATTCGCTGGTGAGATGCATTGGGTTTATGGGTCATAGGTTGAGGGTAATTCACCCAGGTGGAATGACTATTGATTGGAATGTGAGGGACAAAGTAGCTTTACCTTGGCATATTCCACGATAAAAGAAGGATCGGGTGTGTGGCGCTGTGGTCAGGAAGGGGAAACCTCCTATCAAATGGGGCGAAATGTGCCTGCCGTCTCTTCCACACAACCTTAAGTTCCTCCAGAGGCATTATGAGCAAAGGATTCTTCACAGGCCATTTCTCTTCCACAGCTTCAAAGGCGGGAGGGTGTGGTGTAATCCTTCGGTTAGTTCCAGAGCCACCGGGAAAGCTCACAGACCTCAGGCTGCCTAGCTGCTTTTTGGATGGAATGCTTCAACTTGACATGAACAGGAAAGTGCAATCAGTCTTGGACAGGGAATGTTGGAAATCTCTTTCTCTCCTGATCGGTGGGGAAAGACAGGAGAGAAGGGAAGGGTTTATTCAATACCAGAGGGCTGCGTAAACAAGTGCCCATGGTCGTTTCCTGCAGGGAAGTGGAAAGATTAGCCTGGTTTATACGGAGCTGAGGAGAGGGCTTAGGACACATTGTAGCTGATTAAACAAGAGTGAATCATTGCCCAGTCCCATCTAGATAATCTCCAGCCATTATCTTTCATAATAACAGGGGACTCTTGAGCGATCCATTCTCCTCTGACTGATGTCCATGCAGAGGTGGAGGGCACTCTTCCCCTGCATGACGTCTGCGGCCACTGGACTGTCACTTTCCCCGCCACAGTCCTCCCATTTGCTCTTTACTTTTCAAGATCACACACAAGATACTGTTACAGACCCTAATTGTAAGCTTTTAAAACCTCGAGTTAGGAAGCTCAGGATCACTTTCAGGTTCTTAGAAGCAAAGTTTCTCTTGCCAAGTGTCCCTGGGGACCTTTGTTACTAGAAGTGGGCACTCGGCCAGATGCTGCAGCGAAGCTTTATGAAAACAGACAAGATAAATGGACTTTTAGTGGAGTATTGTGCCAGACTTTTAATTTTCAGGAAATTATTTTTTTTTTAACCTAGCTGAGAGTCAAGTCAATTTGTGACTTAGCTGAGAGCTTGGGGGTGGGGAGTGGTAGCATGTGACATTTTCAAGTCAGGAAAGCCTGCCACACAAAACAGATTTCTCTTGGCAATCAAGATAACTCAAGAACCACAAACACATTGTCAGAGGGAAAAATTACATTTTGCCGTAACACAGATCATGTACAGATGACTTATTCCTCTTTCAAGTTCAAGCACAAAAAGACTGTTTATAGATTTCCACTTCTGACCTGGGAGGGCAGAACAGCGTCGGAGGCCTGAAAAGATGGTAAAGAGCTCCCAGCTACTCCTTTGATAAAGAAATAGCGTGAGCACATATACAACCCAAGCTGTTGAGAGTCAGAACGGAACCCTTGCCATAGACAACCAGTTGTGTTTGTTTATTTTTTTATGACCCCACAATAAAAAAAAAATAATCGCCATTTTTTTTATATTTTAATTTATTTTTAAAAGATTTTATTTTTTTATTTTATGCATCTGAGTGTTTTGCATACATGTATGTATATGTACCACATGTGGGCCCGGTGCCTCAGAGGCTGGAAATAGATCTGGGATTCTCTGGAACTGCAATGGGAGCTCCAGATGGCTGTGAGACATCCTATGGGTGCTGAGACATCTCGGGACTCAGGAAGAAGAACAAGTGCTCTTAACCACCGAGCCATCTCTCCATCTCAATTTTAGCAGCTCCAGCAGTTAAAACAATGTTCACTCTGCTTGATTTCTTTGGAATATGGCAAAATCTTTCCCTAAACGGGGTACTGGCTGCCTGGATCATTTCAAGGGTATCCTAAGTTGACACACATACCCCCAATTTTATGATACCATTAAATCTTTTTACAGATCTATCCCATGGTAAACGTAATTGTATGAAACAATTGAAAAATGTTTACTGAGCCTTTTTGAAGTGCAGAGCAATGTGATGGAAACAGATATCTCTGAAAAAGCAACCAACAGTCCTAAAAAATTTGCAAGGTGGTGTAGAGGAAAGATCTACTTGTGCTTACAAATATACAGATGCTCAGCATTAAACAGTAATGTGAACAGTAGAACAGTGAGAGGAAGCAGTATCTAGGAATGCCTGCTTTCACGACGATGACGACGATGATGATGATGATGATGATAATGATGGTGGTGGTGGTGATGGTGGTGGTGGTGGCGGTGGCGGTGGCGGTGGTGGTGTGGTGTGTGTGTGTGTGTGTGTGTGTGTGTGTGTATGATAGAGAAAGATGGGAGAGGGAGAGAGAGATTGTTTTTTTCATGATCAATCTTCCCTTCTTTCCCTTCTTCTTCTTCTTCTTCTTCTTCTTCTTTTCTCTCTCTCTCTCTCTCTCTCTCTCTCTCTCTCTCTCTCTCTCTGTCTCTCCTCTCTCCTCTCTCCTATAGTCCAGAATGGCCTTGACCTTACTATTTAGCCAAGATCTCACACTCTTATCCTCCTGCCCCCACCTCTCAAGGGCTGACATTACAGGCATGTGCCACCATGTCCAGTTCCCACAGCTAGACCCTGAACTCAGGCTTTGTGCACGCTCGGCAAGCGCTCTACCAACTGAGCCGCATCTCACCCTCTGTTATTGCTTTATATAGCTTATATGCAATCCTCCGGGCCCCTTGAAAGGGGACCTATGCTAGGTCCCTGTCACATAATTGTCATTCCAATAACTGAAGTAGGTATGTGACCAACTCCATTTTACAGACCTAGAAATGGAGCCTTAGACACCAAGCAAGTAACCTAAGTCTACCAGCCAGCAAATGGCAGCGCCACACTTCTTCAGATTTTCTATGTTCTGATTCTGTACCCTGTGGATTACCAGTGTTTTAAAACATAAGCTTTGCAGACCTGGGTTTGATCAGATAGTAGAGGGATAGTAAAATCAGACCACAGACCACTCAGTGCTGAGCTGGAGTCTCAGCATGTTGGAAATCCTTCACTGTGCTCCCTGCTCCCAGGGCCTCTGTGACTTCAGATATTTGGCGTTTCAAGTAAATACAGTTGTGCAAGATGAAATCCCAGTTCGCTGCTCCTGTAGCTGAGGCCACTTGAGCTGAACTCTCTTCAGTTTCCAGGACAGACTTTCAGGAGCGTACAAATCATAAAGCATGTAAAAATTCTATTTCTTCCCCCAGGGAG
>CABHPH010150387.1:38864-59698 GCA_902168325.1 Peromyscus nudipes
AAAAAAAAGTTTTTTTCCACTAGATTTTGGGATGAAATGAAAGTTAATTGTGGCAAAGAAATGTTTTCATCTGTTTTATAAGATTCAATTGGGAGATAATAGGTAATTGCAAGCTAATTCCTAGATTTAAAGAATCCCAAGATTGAATGGAAATGTGATTATGTCTGTTTGGGAGAAGGCATTTGTGAAATATTTGTGCTCATTACCCTTCCTCTGAGCAGAAGAATACTTAAATCAAGTTCTGTCTTCCTCTGGGGAACGCGTTTCTGCAATTGAAGATACAGAATTTTCTTTTACCTAGTTCTGTTGATATGAGAATCTAGGAATAAATTCTGTGAGACTTATAATAGGCCCTAGATACTAGGCAGTTGCCAAAGCCACCAGGCACTGACTAATCACTCTATTGCCATCTTTCATTAAGAACTGGATTTTATACATGCCACTCAATGTCACTTTTCTGTCTCTGCGTTAATTTTATGGTAAAATGATTAAGGTGTTGTATTTTTTTTACAACCCCATCACTTATTTCTCAAAAGCTTGAGTACATTCCCATTTTTGAAAAATATTCATATTTATTTTTAATTATGGATATGCATGTGTGTCTGTGTGGAGGTATGTGCATGTAAATGCAGATGCCTGTGGAGGCCAAAAGAGGGAGCTGGATCCCTTGGAGTTGGAGTTAAGGTGGTTGTGAGCTGCCCATTGAGGGTTCTGGGAGTTAAGTTGTGGTCCTTTGCAAGAGCAGTAGGACTTAACTGTTGAGCCACCTCTTCAGTCTTGCAGTCATATTTAATTATTAATAGTAGTACTAAGGATGACAACTTAGGTCCTATTTAATACCCATGAAAACTCTTCAAAGTAGGTGCTGTGTTCATATTGCAGGTGGTGACGTGAGGTTTAGGGAGTGTAGAGGTGAAACTTGGGGCTGGAGAGAGGGCTCCATTTATAAAGATGTGTTTGCCATGCAAGCTTGAGGATCTGAGGTCACACAGCTAGCGCTCACATGAAAGAGCCAGGAGTGGCAATACATGCCTGTAATTCCAGTGCAGGGGAGCTCAGGGGCCACCAAGAGGAAGTTACTAGGAACATAAACCCAATAGAGAGCAGATGATAGAAAAATATACTGATGTGGGGGCAGATGGAGTAGGCGCGGCCGATCATGCCCTTGGGGACATTGAACTTCTCTGCTGCGAATGATTTTACTATTTGTGTTATTCTGCGTTGGCGGCCTGTGCTCTTAAAAATCATGGAAATTCAGGACAGGAGGGACCCATGTCACCTCCTGTGTCATCATCTTGTCAACAAATAGCCACTATGCGGTATTTCCTCTACTTCCACCAAAATGACTCTAGTCTAGAAAATGAAGGAGTGAAATATTTAGAGAGAAAAGGACACTTGGAAGAAAATATTTTTCAACTCAAATGTCAAGCGCTAGGAAAGCAACTATAGTCTTGTTGATTTCTCTGTCCCTGAGAAGTGAGGAAGGGTCTGTCTCTTTTAGCATTCACACACATTCATTGGGTCAACTGGTCCCCTTTTAAGTTCTTAGCCTGGATTTCATACTCCAAGAAGCTGGGGAACATGGCAGGGGCCCGTGGCTGGGTTCTGACTCTGTACAAGTGCAGCCATATGCAATGGCAGCTGCGGCTGTTCTTCATAAGTGACTCAGTTGGATTTCTGTCATGCCTGCCTACCCAGCATTACTTTCTCCAAAGGCCTATTTATTTTATTTTATGTGTATGAGTGGTTTGCCTGTATACGTATGTGTCAGATGCATGCTTGGTACTCATGGAGACCAGAAGAAAGTATCAGATCCCGTGGAACTGGAGTTACAGATTGCTGTGAACCACCATGCCGATGCTTCGAACTGAGCCCTGGTCCTGGGTAAGAGCAGCAAGTGCTCTTAACTGCTGAACCATTTCTCCGGTCCCTGTTGAGAATTTCTTCCCCAGGCTTTGCTAGCAGTCTCAAGAATCTTTTGTTCATGGCTGGAGCTGACTCCAACGTGCAGGAATAAAGTTCTTGGCCTGTGGCAGACTCGACAAGGCTTTGCAGAAATGTTGGCTCGTTTTTTTGTTGAATGTTTTCAACTTGCAAGAGGGGGAGTTGAAATGGAAGTGAACCTGGAAGACAGAAAAGAGATCCTGGGCAAGGAAAAGATGGATTCTCAGTGATGTTATTGTCGGGTGCTTTCCTCAATTGCTTCTCTATCTATCTCTCAATGAACTGGCAGCTTACCAGTTGATTACACTGGCTGGTTCGGGAACTCCGGGGATCTTTCCACCACACCCCACGTACTAGAGTTACAGACATTTGCCACTGTGGCTTTCATTTGGGTGCTGGGTTCTGAAATCAGGTCCTCATGTTTGCACAAGGAGCTCTCTGACCTGCTGAGCCATCTCCCCAGCTGCTCGATGATGCTTTTTTGAAAGCCTGAATCAAGACGGCTCAGTGTCAACTATTAAACTTCTTTCTTTCCTCCTGTCTCCCTCCTTCCCTTCTCCCTATTTCCTCCCTCCCTCCCTCCTTCCCTTCCTCCCTCCCTCCTACCCACCCTGCCTCCTTGCTTGCCTATTTTTCAGGTGGAGTAAGTTTACAGTCAGAACTTGGCTCAGGTTTGAGATGTCAAAGCAGAACGGCATATGAGCGCTTTTTATCAGAATATGCAAATCCACGTGTCTGTGTGCATGCTAGATGGGTCTGAAGAGGCTCCCTGCTAGTCCTGTGAGCCCCTGCTTCGGGCCGTTTCTCAATGTCACAGTATCAGGATGTCCCACTCCACTAGGCTTCCCAAATCAGCCTCTGTGTGTGACACAGTTTCTGTGAGGTGGCTCAAAGGTACAAAACATGATCAAGAAAGTAGACAGCTGACCTAATGAGAGAGGACCTGAAGGGAGAGGTAACAGGGAAGAGCTGCAGCGGCAGGGTCACAGGCTGTGTATGGGCAATGGAGCCTCTTTCTGATAGGCTATGATGGCCCCATTTATCAACCACTGGCTGTAACGACAGGCCTCCGACAAATAAGGCAAGCAGAAAATCTACTATGGAAACATGAAGACACCTCCCACCATTAGCAGGTGACGTTGGCTTTGGTGGGGTCCCCGCTGTTGCTACATGCGGGGAAACGCGGGGAAACGGGAGATCACATGTTAGGGAGAGAAGCTTCGGAAACTCCTTTCAGAGAAGGACCTTTCAGGGGTCCTTGAGAACTCTGGACACAAGATACAAAGCATTTTTACAAAGCTCAAATGTCACATTTAATGTGTGGGTTTTTTTTTTTTACACTCTTTTTCCCCTCTTAATCAAAGCCCTAACATTGGCATCCTGGTAAATATTTAATAACTAACTCTTTAGGAAAAAGGAAAAAAAGAGTTCTGGTTAGTGCTGGTTTTAGCTGTGTAAATAGACCCTGATGGCCAATTTCCAGCAGCCAATATATCAACTGACTCATGAAATTCCTTGAATTTAACAATTGGCTCTGGTATGAGCCAACTCCACCTACCCTGAAATTACAGAGGAGAGGTTCTAATTATCAAGAGTTTTTGTGTGGATAAAGGGCCAGCCATGAGTCCTCTGTGTGGGACTCAAGATGTCAATCACATTGCAGAAGCTCAGAATTGAAAGGCTAGCCATGCCTTTCACATCCTGTCCTCAATGAGGACCATTCTGCTGCCTCTAGACCTCAAGGTAACTTCAGAACAGACCCTAGCTGCGCAGGTCACAGAGGGTCATTATCTGCTGTCACCTCCACATGCAGCCTGACTATGGTATGTGGCCTGCTCTTCTGGGTGAGTCAGGTGCTGAGCGGCTGAACACAAAGGCAACCATTGTGAGGAGAAGGGACCGTGCAATCTTTGCAAAGGAGAGAAGCATTTGCCTCAGGGCAGAAGACAGTCACCGGAGGGGAACAAGGTGGAGGCATGTCCTCACCTGTCCAAGCCCCGTAACATGTTCGAACACACCAGGCAGACAACGGGGCAGCCCCACGAAAGGATGGAAGACAAGAAGGAAGAGGTGGGGACACTTTCTTAGTGGCAGCTGCAGCAGGAGGGAGGAGGAAGATGGGGGTGGGACAAAGAGGAAGGCGACAGCTCGCTGCAGTTAGTTGGCAGCCAAGGGCTTCACCTGGGAAGCAGGTGGGGCAGGTTGGCTGGGCCGGAGCACAGGTGGGGCTGCGTTCTGGGAAGCTGCCAAGGGTATAAGAAGGATGCAGGTGGGAAGGGCGGTAAAGCTCTGACAGGCAGGTATCAGTTTGTTTTAATATTAGTCATTTCGCCCAAACTGCATTTAAACGAAAGAATAGCAGCCGTCACAAAAGATACAAACGGTGTATATATATATATATAAATATACACTGTGGAGTCTGGATGGAATTTAACAAAACAAGGTTGCCATCTTTATCTTAAGAGGAAGAAAGGGACAGTGGCTGGTACTCTTTTCATCTTCCCAGGTCCCTTTGCCATGTCCTGCCTAAGTGCCCCGAATTAAAGGGATGACGCAAAGTTTTAAAGAGGAAAAAATGGCCAGTCAAATGTGTCTTTTGCTCCACACAGCAGGTAACAGTATAGGAGGCAGGAGGATCACTGCGAGTTCAAAGTCAGCTATGGTGACACCACCTCAAAATCAAACAAACCGAAGATGCACTGGCAATCTTTATTATTATTATTATTATTATTATTATTATTATTATTATTATTATTACTACTACTACTACTACTGCTGCTGCTACTAATACTACTTGAACTTCTTTCTTTTCTTTCTCTCTTTCTTTCTCTCTCTTTCTCTCCCTCTTTCTCTCTTTCTTTCTCTCTTTCTTTCCTCTCTCTCTTTCTCTCCCTCTTTCTTTCTTTCTTTCTTTCTTTCTTTCTTTCTTTCTTTCTTTCTTTCTTTCTTTCTTTCTTCTTTTTCTGAGACAGGATCTTTCCCTGTATCCCTGGCTGGTCTAGAACTTGCTATATAGGCTAGTGAAGAGTGATCCTAATTAGTCTTAACAATAAAAACCTGGAGTCAGTTATCGAGGGTGAAAGTTGAAAGATCAGAGAAGCAGAGCAGCAGCCACTAAAAACTTCTTACCTCTACAAATCCTTGGACTGAATTGGGGGATGGGGGAGGAATCCTGTCTCCACCTCCCTAGTACTAGAATCAATGGCATGAGCCTCTCAAGTGCTGGGATCAAAGGCATGATCCTCCCAAGCGCTGGGATTAAAGGAGTGCACCACCACTGCCCAGCTGTTTTCTCTTTTAGACTAGTTCAATCTCAAGTAGCCCAGTGGCCTTGAACTCCTGATTTTCCTGTTTCCTCCTCCCAAATGCTGGGATTAAAGGTATGTGCCACCACAGCCTGGCCTCTATGGTTAACTAGTGGCTAGCGCTGCCCTCTGATCTCCAGGAAAGCTTTATTTGTCAGAACACAAACAAAATATCTTATAACAGTCTAGGCTTGCCTCCAACTCACACAGGACCAAACGTTTGTGCCACTGTACCCTGTCTACTCGTTAACTTTTGTTTATTTACTTTTAGGCCTTTGTACATGTGCATATCAAGTGCAGAGCTTTTCCCTTGCAACCTGTGCCCCTCTTTCTCCCCAGTTCCCTGAATGGGACACCCACACAGCGGGGGTTGGGGTGGGGGTGTGTTCCTGTCCAGACCCTGGATTAGGCACAAACCACACCAAAACACTTTTCCGCTTTATTAAGTGGAAAAGAAAAATTAAAGTGGTTGCTTTCTGACTCAGACAGAAAAACAGCAGCAAATGACCTTGCAAGTGTCATTCTTAAGAGGAGGAAAACCAGAGAGGTCTGTGTTAGAATGGGCTAGGATGCAGATGCGGTGGTAAGGGGATGAGGGAGAGGGGAAAGGGGGAAGGGGTGTTTGTCCAGGAGGGAAGGACTGCCTCTGGATAGAGAGGAGACAGACATGGCACATAGGCAAACGGCAGTTTGTAAAGGTAAAGGGAGAAACTCCGTGTTAGGATGAGGTGTTTAATTTTAATTGGGCATCTTAATTAGGTGAACCAAAGGGGGTTTTTGATTGCTGGACCTTGGTGGTCAGCCTCAGGAGGAGCAAGTGACAAAGGGAATAGACCTTGGGGGCTAGCTTTAGGAATGTCATCTAATGGTTTTTAGCAAAGCAGAGGAAATGGGAGAGAAGGGCAAGGCCTGCCAGAGCCACATGCTCTAGAGGGCTGGTGTCCCTTCGTCCCCCTCTCCCCCTCTGACCCCCCTTTTCCTAGATGGTTTTACTTCTCCTCTCATGCCTTACATATTTTGCTTCATTTTATAAAATCTAAAAATCCAGGAACAATGAAAGAGAAAAGACATATGGTAGTTGTCTTTCTGAGACTGGCTTAATTTGCTTAATGTGAGTCTCTCCTAGTTGTATCCATTTTCCTCCCAATGACATAACTTTGATCTTCAGGGCTGAAAAAATTTCACTGTGTTCACATACCACATTTTCCTTATCCGTTCCTCGGCTAGGTTGGTTCCATAGCTTAGCTCTTGTGACCAGTGCTGCAGTAAACATTGACTGTGCAGATAGCTCCATGACATGTGAGCGTGGAGTTCTGTGGGTAAATACCCAAGAGTGGTACAGCTGGATTACATGGTAGATCTGTGCTTAGGTTTCAGACACTTCCATAGTGATTGAAGTAGCCTACATTTTCAGCTTCGCTGATGTTTTGTTTGTTTGCTTGTTTTTTTGTTTTTATTTTTTGGGACAGGTTTTCTCTGCATAGCCCTGGCTCTCCTGGAACTCGCTCTGTGGACCAGATTGGCTTTGAACTCAGAGATCTGTCCGCCTCTGCCTCCCCGGTGCTGGGATGAAAGGCACCCGCCACCACTGCCCAAATCTTTGGTGATGTTTGAAGGGAAAAAAGACAGAGTGCTTTTGGGGAAAGAGATTTGTGCTTATAACAAACTGCTTTAACCAACAACAACAGCAATAAAGCAAATGATTTTGATGGACATTTCAGCTCAGCACCTTTGGCCTTGACATGGAAACAAAGGGCAAACAATAGACTTCCTATGTGCCACGCTTCAAGCACAGATGTGTGTGCTGACCTTGCACATGGACATGAGTTACGACACCAATTCAAAGAGTAATCCAATTGGTGAGTGTATTTCCCACCCTGTCCCCCCAAAGGAGAAAATACATATCTCCTTCAGCCAGGTTCCTTCGTGAACAACAAAGATAACAGGAAACCGATATTCCTCTAATCCCTTAAACTCCCATCCCTTAAACTCCCATCTGAGGAAATCTTAAGGATTTTACAACAGAAAGCAATCAACGAATTTCAGACCTACGCACATATTAATCCAGAAAGAAAAAAAATAATAATTAAAACCCAATGGGAACACTCATTGGGGCAAACCCAAGGGATTGCCGGGTTTCGGCCTCAGTGAGTCCTCAGCCTTCTTTGCTAGTTGGACAAGACACTTTCTTTCCCCAGCCCGTCTTTTGTAAACCCAGAAACTGGGTCAGAAATATAAGGTCCCTGCTTGGCATGAAATTGACAAGGCAGTCTACAGGCAGGGAAGACTCAGTCCCTCTAAACACAAGATAAATAATTTATTTTAAAATTTAGTTAATTCATCTTAAATACATAAATAATGCATGACTAAGTGTTCTATATAAAAATGTCAAAAATATGAAGGCTGTCAGGAGTGGAGTTACTAAACTCATTCCTCCCCTGATAATTTCTCTCACAGAATGCAAACTGTGGCTTCTGATTTGCTGAGTATCCAGTCTGGTACTTTTTCCTAATTATTTATCTATAATATTTACTTGAAATACTTTTTACTATTGACATCATGAAGGAACTTTTCTTCATTAGTAAATAATCTTTCCTGATTGGTAGACAATCAGAAAAACTCTAATGAGTTGTAAGCCATATTCCTTGCTTGAAACTGCCCGAGAGGTGTCTGAGAACCTAAGTTACAGTGAAACAGAAAGAGATAAGGGAGCTCAAAAGATGGAGGAGTTCAGAAGAACATGGTTTCTCTTGGCTCCCGCTTCCAGGAGGGGCTTCCTGGAGAGCGCAGTCCTGGAGGACAACATACGGTAAGGACGGGTTAGCCAACGGGAGCAGGGAGAAGGCATTTCAGATGAAGGGAACGAAAGGCTGGTGGATGCTGGAGTCAACTATACATCCTGAAGACCTCCGGCATGCCTGTTCTCAGGCTGAGTGCCGTTTGCTAAGTTGTTTCTGGTATGTGGGGTGGGGAGACTATGAATCAGGTTACCATCCTTTTTCTCTTGGTGGCTTCTGAATTCTTGGCAAATGATTGGGTTATCTTTCAGAGGATGAACATGTGTTGAGCTACCGAACTAGTTGGGCAACCAGCCTGTCGCTTGGTAAGCTGAACACTGGCTTTCTCATTGTCTGGAGAGTTGTTCAGGTGACCAAAGATCACCCTATAGACAATGGACTCTGGACTGAATCTTACCAGAAGGTGCTCTTGTATGACAAATATTTTGTAATGCCCATGTTGTTACCTGAAATAAAATAGATTCTGTAATGCACTCTCCACTCATATAATATTTAAAAAAATCAATATAATGCGCTGCTCCCAGTTTAAAAAAGGAACACATAACAAAATCCTGCACATAACAAAATCCCACAGATAACAAAGTCCTGCACATACACTTCTATGTGCATGTGAGGACTGCAATGGACAAGATAAAAGACTGGGTAGGTACTTGTCCATGAACCTACAGGAATGCTGCTGGTGGTTTGTTTCGGTCTTAACTTGTATGTTATGTTTTCTGGAATGGAGAACAGTTAGTAATATTCTAAATAGAAAAAGCCCAATTTATCTCTTGGAACACTCAGTGTGTCTTAGGAATGCACTAATGTCACTGGATAGATCTCTGTCAGAGAAATGGCCTGTCCTAGTTAGTCACAGATAGCTTATCTCTTGTTTGGGATGGTCTTGCTCACAGTTGCCTGCCTAGCAGCCTCATTACCTGCCCCAGTTACTATCAGTGGGTTCCGCACTCACACCATCATGGCAACATGAAATTGTCCGACAGGCCACGTTTCTGAATTATTCTCTAGGGCTCGAATTACCTCGATTAAAAACCACTGCCTTGTACCCATTAAAATTCATGATTAGAACAATCTTTGAAAATGTGAGATGGTAGAAAATACATTCTAATAAACCTTGAATTCTATGTTAATTGCATATCAGTAATACTGGGTGGTTTATTGGTGTGATGGGCACAGCGTTGTAAAGACCTTTTCTCCTTATTGGTTAGTAATTTTCTCACCTCTGAAAAGACATCCCAGCATCTAAATGAGGCCCACCAGTATACCCTGGTGGTGAACAAGGTTAGAGTAAGAAATGCAAGCTGTGGTAACAAGTTTCTAGCCCAACATAAAGAGAAACACAAGAGAAAAAAAAATTGCAGAATTTTAGCCACTGCTGTGATTTTGAAGATGTCTAACACTGAGCCATGATCCAGGAGGACAGAGGGTCAGCAAGAGAAGTGCCGTCTCTGGGTCCTAAACGACCAGGGTGACAATCTAAGTCCCCAGGACCTGGAGTGAGAGAGCTCTTCTCTACACTGGTATACACCACAAAATTCATTTGAAAACCACATTGAAGGTCAATGTTACCTGATCTCAGCTGGAAAATGAGAAATGGTAGCTCACAGGATGACTGCATCTGAACCTAGAGAAGTGCCTGGGTGTAATCGGCTTGGATTTCTAAGTGACTGTGTTACAGCCTTACCCTCCCTCCTTTCTGAAATGACCCTGGCTTCCTTATTGAATTTTAAAAAAAGAAATTCAACATGCTGAACTGTCCAAGGCTCTTTTTACACACTACTTGAGGGAGAGCTAATCGGGGCCTTTGTATGGGAGACAGTTTGGCAGCAGGATTCCAAAAGCAGGGAGAGAGAAGGAAGAGGCAAGGGAGAAGAAAGGGAATGTTATATTTATTCTATTGAGTCCACTCTAAGGAGTTAAACTACATCTATAAACAAACATTTGTGTGCTAATAATCTCCATTTTTGAAATGTATAAATAGCAAAATTTTGCAAATTTTTATTTATTTGTTTACTTATTGAAAATAGATTGTTTTCATGTAATATATTCTGATTATGGTTTCTCATCTCCCAACTTCTCCTATACCCTCCCCACCTCTCCACCTAGCCAATCCATACCCTTCCTTGCTCTCTTTTTAAATTGAAGATTATCTGGACAGTTTTTAACAACCACAGAAGAACAAAAGCTCAAACTAACATCTATATATGTCTGTGTGTATAAAGTAAACTTTTTACATACACACACACACACACACACACACACACACATACACTTTCATATGTACAAAAATGGTATACGTGGCTTCTATTGATCAATACCAGTGTTTGTACTTTATATGTAGACAGATGGATAAAATTATTTATATAGAGTATTTGAATATATCTTATACTATCATAGTTAATCATTAAGTTGTTATTACTAGCAATATTTTCAACATATTCTCTTTTGGAAGACTAGATATTAAGGCAACTTGAAGCATTAGAGAATGTGTGTAAGGCAATTCATTAAGAAAAGAATATTTAGCCCCAGAATTCCAGTATGCCAACATGCCTGCTTCATATCTGGGTATTTATTTTTCAGATTTTATTCCAAACATTTATACCTGTTTTAAGCAAGAGACACATTTTCCCTAATATTTCTCAGCAGCCTTTCTCCTTCCATTGCTATAAAAATTTAAAAAGTAACAAAGCCTTAGTGGAGGTATTCCTGTAACTATGTATCCATCAGTACAAGGCTAAATATAAATAGACAGCAGTATTTTTCAGTCTCTGTACTCTTCATCACATTTGATTCTGTGTTAAGCAAGCAAACAGGGAACACTTCAAAGAACCAACCTGAGCAAATAGCATGCATTCACTACTTAAGATGTGCAGATGTCTACCGGAACCCTCTGATCCATCAGCCCAAAAACTTCTGCAGGCACTTTGATAGCTCTCTGGGAATTATGAGAATGTGGGTGTGCAAATATTTAATGAGTCAATAAACATCCATCCAAAAACTCTATAAAACATATGCAGAGTTATATATTAAATACATACCAAATACGATGTGTGTTGTTATTATATTTAATATATACAAAACATGGGGTGGTATTTTTGTGTACTGTTTAATTGTATGTGAGTAGTACCATATTATAGCCAGGCAGTAACTCCCTATACATTTTTTGTTAGTTTGTTTGCTTTTGTTTTTTCGAGACAGGGTTTCTCTGTGTAGTTTTGGTGCCTGTCCTGGATCTCGCTCTGTAGACCAGGCTGGCCTCGAACTCACAGAGATCCGCCTGGCTCTGCCTCTCGAGTGCTGGGATTAAAGGCAAGTGCCACCACCGCCCAGCCAACATTGTTTTTCTATTTTAACATGCAGAGCAATATATTCACTGAATATATTAATAGATATATGTTTCATTCATTCACTTTTTTCATACCAATTTTGTTGAGTACTGACTCAGGGAAATAATCTGCGGACATTTAAAGTGAACCACTGAAGGAGTTGCTCACATGCATAAAACCACCTGCATGATGAAAAAGAACTGAAGGTATTCACTGTTTAGTAGGCCATCCTCTTACAGCTAAGGTATTCTTCACATCTTTCCTCTGCCGCCACCTAAGGCAACTACTGATTGACTTTTGTCACCATAGAATATCTTGCATTCTATATCAGTTAAATCACGCAGCCCACATTCCCCTCTGCCTGGCTCCTTTCCTTCAGTGTTTGTTTTCTGAGACTCACTCACACTGCGTACTTCATTGAGAAAGGGGAACTCGGTGTACTCTGTGTTCCCGCGCACGCTCAGAGTCCCGTTTATGCACTCACCTGTGAGCAGACAGCTGGGCTGTTTCCAGTTCAGGCTATCATAAAGTGAAGCTGCCAGGAACATTTATGTGCATGTCATTGTGGTGTGTATATCTGTTTTGTTTTCTCTTGAGAAAAGGCCAAGGGTCATAATGTACATATATGCTTAATTTTTTAAAAATGCCAATCTCCCCCCTCTCTTTCTCTCTGTCTTGCTCTTATTCCATAATATATATATATATTCCACCTATGATTTTTAAACCTGTATATTAAATTTTCTGAAATAGTCTCATTGAAATTAAACTTTACCCATATATTCAGTGTTTTCTCCCTTCTCCAGAGAGAGAGTGTGTGTGTGTGTGTTTGTGTGTGTGTGTGTATAGTTTTTGTTTTTTTCGAGACAGGATTTCTCTGTATAGCTTTGCGCCTTTCCTAGAACTCACGCTGTAGCCAAGGTTGGCCTCAAACTCACAGAGATCCGCCTGCCTCTGCCTCCTGAGTGCTTGGATTAAAGGCATGCGCCACCAAGGCCCTGCCAGAGTATATATTTTTTTGATCTATTTCCTATTGATCGGTGCTTCGTTCCATCAATTTTTCTGCATGGCTCTTTAAGAAATGGACTACGAAGTTAAGTTAATACAGTTGACTTTGGATATTATATTTCAGTACTTTTTTGTATGCTTTCTATTTCTTTCTTGAAACTTCCGCTTGATTCTTCACTATCATTGTGGAGAGCACATTAAAAACTACTCGTTTCAGAATCAGAGTTAACGTTTGCTTGTCTTTCTCCTTGAGAGATGTTTATATTTTCTTGACTTTTTGTATGCCGAGACTTTTAAGTTAGGATCCAGGACAGGGAGAATGTCTCCTGGTGATGATATTGTCCAGTACAATGTTCCCGTTCAGGAGTCAGGGCGCTCCGCTCACACTCCTTGCGCTCATTATCAGATGTCATGCCTGCGTTCAGCTTTTCTCCCAACCTTGGTTTTAAGTGCTTTCTGATTGTCTGGTATCGACTTGGGGCAGGGGTCAGTCAGGCTGGGTTTATACACAGCCAGGGTTCCCTTGTCTAACTCTTTCATTGTGGGAGTTCTTAAGGTTCTGAGGCGCCCCTGGTTTCAGCTGGCTCCTTTTGTGGCTCTTCCAAGCAGAATGTAAGCTGCCCATGTTGCTCCTGCTACGTCCTTGTCTGGGAGCTTTCGGGACAGACTGTCCCTAACCAGGGAGCTCAGTCTCCATTTCTGGGAGGATCCGTTGGGGGCTCGTTCCTCTCTCTGCTTACTGATTACTGGAGTTGCCATACAGTATTCTAACTGACTGACAACACTTATTTTTTCAGATGTCCATAGAACTTCAGTGTTCTATTTTAATTATACAAAACAGTCCAGAGAATTTTCATTATACCAGTGTCTTTATGCATTTGCGTTGGAGACTATAGATGAAGAAATGGAAATTTGGGGTCCTAAGGTCTAAACTTCAACTTGAGTAAAAATTGCTAAATTATTCAGCAATATGCTTATAACAGTCATACTTCTATCAGGCATTTTTCAGCCTCTCATTTCTCCACATTGAAACCAATATTTGGTACTATCAGTGATTAAACAAATGGTTATCTTAATGTAGGGAGTGTTGTCTGATTGCTGTTTTTATCTGTAATTCCCTAATTACTTGTGAAGCTGAGCAAATTTTCACACATACTGATGTTTTATGTTGCTTCTCCTGTGAATTACCAATTCATGGTTTTTTTTTTTTAAATTAGATGTTTTCTTCTTATTGACTTGTGGGAATGTTCCAAGTATTTCCTGATTTCTCATCCTTTACACTGCAAAAAATTTCCTCTTACGCTCCTGCTTGTATTTTAGTTTAATTCATGGCATAGTTTCCAATAAATCAGTCTACACTGTAAGCCAGCTGTGGCGTTCCATGCTGTGGAATCCCAGCATTTGGAAGGTAGATAGATGCCAGAGGCTCAGGAGTTCAAGACCAGCCTAAGCTACATAGTGAATATGAGGCCAGCATGGACTATATGAGACTGTGTACCCAAAATGAAACAAAACATGCTCTATATTTTAAAGCTATTCTACTTAGCTTTTAATGTCAGCTTGACATAGAGTTATCTGTGATGGGAGTCTCAGTTGTTGGTTCCCCAGATTTGGCCTACGCGGGGAGGGTCAATGGTGAGATGAGGAGCGGAGGGTAAGAGAGTTGTTTTGATTGTTAATTGATGCAGGAGGGCCCAGCCCACCATGGGTGTCACCATTCCCTGGGCAGGTGGTCTTAGATGGTTTAAGAAAGCTGCTTAGCTTGGGCTTAGGAACAAGTCCCGAAGCTGCATTCCTCCCTGGTTTCTGTTTCAAGTCCTTGCTTGACATCCAGCCCTTCCTTAAGTTGGTTTTGTTCGGAATGTTTTATTAACATAAACAGATGAAACTGGAACAAGTGGAATCAAGTTTATTATATCTTGCTCTATGGCTTTCAGTTTTGATAATCTCTTTAAAATACCTCTGTTCTTCATTCATAGTTTTGAACATCAATTATGTTACAGGTCCTTTTTTAGGCCCTGGTGACTATGATGGTTAGAAAATAGGAAAAGCAGGTAGGATGCGTGCATCCAGAGTCACGCCAAATTGAACTTCATATACTGTGTCCTGCTGAATGTTCGTAATGTCTACTAGATATTGAATGCATGCAATAATTTTTGAATAACTAAAAGGGCACCGGAATATGTATAAGGTGCCTGCTGTATCTGAAGTACCACAAACACATTTGAGTAAATCAAATCAAAGACAATGGGATTAAATCAGATGATGAAGTAGGTACAGGACCGTAGATGAATGCTTCACGTAAAATGTCACCAAGCAGGTGATGCTTGAGCACAATTCTAAATGAGGGGAGGGAGAGGAACCCACTCAGCTTAAGGTTAAAAATGTAGGCAGTTATACCATGAGATCTTTTAACCATTTCCATTCATTTTACCTTTGGATACTTCTTAGTTCATCTGGAGTTTAGTTCTATGCATGGTGATCCTTTTAAACAGTATTTTTATCAATTCTCTGAGAATTTCCTACAATATATGTTGAATGTATTCACCTCTCCTTCCACGAACTCCCCCAACACTCTCTCCATTCTCCTATCCCTTCCCACCCATCTTTGAGATTTCTTTTCCTTTTCTTTTTTTGTTTTCTTTTCCCACTGCATCCAATTTGTGTTGCCCAGCTAGTCTTGGAAGTAGGGCCTGCCCTGGCATGTGGCAGACTTACCAGAGGTCACATCATTAATGAAAACCAAGTCTTTCTTTCCCAGAAGCTATCAAGTGCTGATATTCTGGAAGCACGCCAATCTCTTACTGGTTCTAATAGTTTTTCTGTAAATTTCTGAAACTTTTTTTAGTGAAAAATAATCAAAATATCTATAAATAATCATACATTTATCTTCTTTTTCTAATAATATACCTCATGGATGGTTTTTTTAAATGGAGTGTATTATAATGTTGAATTAATGAGAGGTTGAAGACATATTTATAGTGTTCCTGATTTAATGGGAATTCTTTACATATTGCATCATTAATTATTTATTATGATTGCTGTAGGTGTTTAATTGGTACTCTGTAACAAGTTAGGAATATTCCTCCTATTCTTACTTGGTTAGGAATTTTTAAGTTGAATTTTTTTGAAATTATACTTTTTTAACTTTATTTCCTGATAATTTTGAATGACTGCATCTCTTTTTATACAAGCCACTTGACTGAAATGTCTGGAAGTGTGACATTAGACTCCTAACACCTGCATCCCATTGAGGAATTTGTGTCCAGGTTCCCATGTGAACTTTAATTGTTCGCCTGTCCGCTGGCTGAGTGAACCATTCCTTCTGGGCTGTTGTGTGTCCCAGAAATCATAAGTACATGATTATTTATAGACAGTTTGATTATTTTTCACTAAAACAAGGTTTCAGAAATTTACAGAAAAACTATTTGAACCAGTAAGAGATTGGCGTGCTTCCAGAATATCAGTGTTTGATAGCTTCTGGGAAGAGAAGACTTGGGACACTTGTCCCAGAAAACACTTATCCATTTTTCCTTGATACTTGTCTGCGGAGGATGAGAAACACCAAATGGAGGCATGATGGTGGAAAGCTGAAGTAGTGTGACTCCCCATCCCCAGCTAAGACTATCGGGTGTGCCTGTGTGTTCTCTCGGTGTCCATTTCCTACTAAAAAATAGTCGTTCTCTGAGCTCCCTACATTCCATCAGACAACTTGGGACAGTTGCCCCCTCTCTCCTGTGGCTCTTACTTCACTCTGGGCTCCAGCAAAGCCACCTGCTGTCATTGTCCTTTGTCCTCCAAGGCTGGGATTTGCTCTCTGATGCTGCTAACCTTTGGTTGCTTCTAAACCATCCCTTAGCCCTTGATCCCCTAAAATATGACTGGTGGCACCGGCTCATTTCCCTGTTCTCGAGATGCCTTCCCTGGTTTCTGTTTCCTGTGGCAATTCGGCCTGGTACATCTTGTAAAGCTTTGTGAACACGAACCCTTCTCAGCCCTTTGACGTCATGGCATACTTGTATAAAACAAACTCTGTAGCCATCATTTTAAAGATACTCTGTAACAGAGAGACTTGAAAGACAATCTTCCATAAGAGCAGAAAAACTAAGGAGAATATATTTAAAGTAAATGAGAGTTGCATGTGTTTATTTTCTCTGGTTATAATTTTTAAAAAGTAAAATTAAATTAATTGCTGTGTCTTTGAAAAAATCCATAACCATTTTCTTTAGAGAGAGCCATTTCTTCATCTGAAGCAATTAGTGTAGTCAGTACCTTTTAAACAGGAGTTTAGTTGGTGGAATTATTGAATTCCAGTGTTTGTCCTTCAGCCAGGCATGCTCAACCTACAGCTCATGGGCTATGAGGCTGCAACAGCTCTGAATTCAGCTCAACACAAAATCATGAACTTACTCAAATTATTCTGAAATAATTTTCTGCGTTTTTTTGTGACTTGATTGTGAGGTTCTAGGAAGGCATGAACTCAGTAGATGTCAACACCATGTTGCACTATCCAAAGGTTGGGAATGCCTGTAGAAACATGGCTAAAGGCAGGGGTGTGTGACACCTTTGGGTTCCATGTGTCTCTGAGGGAGAGCCCTGGTACACAAGATGCTCCTGTACCTAGAAGGTGTCATTAATTTTGTTGTTGTTCCAAGAGGATAATTTTCTTCTAGTCAGTGGAAGGTAACTTTACATGTCTCCACCCAACATTGCAACACCCCCTTTCCCACACAGGCATACAGGAAGTAATTGAGACATTTTAAGATTTGTTACTCTGAGTATGACACCCACGGGGAATATGACCCATCTGACTGAAAATGTGGATACTGATCACTCAATATATAAATAAGAAGCGAATGCAATCATACTAGAAACTCTTTCTATCCCTTGTCTCTGATATTTAAGTGTCCAAAAATTCTCTCTGCTGTTGCATGATTTCTAATTATTATTAAGTACTAAGTTGTACTGGTTTAGTTCTTTCAATACATTCTCATTTACTCATTAGAACCTTCTGGCATTTATGTTTATATATCCATTTGACAATAGACGGAACCCAAAAGAATTGAATTACACAACAAGTTTATTGTACATCTCCAGGTAAATCAACATGCCTGATTCTAATGTTGTACCAACTGACTGCAAGCTCTGATTTCCATATGCAGTCAGATCTCTGCATCCCAGGCATCTCTTCTAAGCTAAAGGAGCATGTGAGAGCGACCACAGGGAACTTGCCTCTGTGTGTATATGCCCAAGGGTGGGATTACACAGCTAACTACCCCTTTGTCTCAGAACTTCCATACTTGGACCAAACCACAGGATATCAATCTTACATATATGCCCAATCTCATCTCTTTCTCCTGTGCGGCAGGCACAAAAGGTTCAGCTCATTAAATTTAATAGTCCACGAGATTTTTCAGTCTACGGCACATTTGTGAATCTCCTGCCATATATCAAGAGGGAGGAAAAAAGGACGGTTATGGGCCATGTGTAGCTGTCTGACCATCAAACACCTGCCATCCTCCAGATGCATTACAGGTGTGCCTGCTAAATGGTGAGTCTTATGTCTTTCCATTTTCCATACATTTTCCCACATCTGCCCTCCCCTCCACTGGAGTTCTCTTTCTTGTTTAATGTACAAAGCCAAGAGAGATAACCCAGGCTATCACTCTATACCAAAAGGCTAATATAGGTTTAGGGGATTTACTCACAGTTTTCTAGAGGCAAGTTATCATGTGATGATTTGTCACATACCAGTGAACATTCACATAACTAAAACAAAAAAAGATCTTAAACCGTGAAGATTTAGTAACATTGACTTCTGTCCTAGCTCTGGCCACTCAGGTCTGTGCTTCAGATGAACAGGAACATTAACTCCTCAGGGTTGATAATGCAAGGCTCTCCCCAGGTAACCAGCTTCATGACTCTGTGGTGCCAGGTCTCTGGCAGGATCCAGAAAACCCATGTGATGGGAAGAGTTCCCACTAGCTCAGGGACTACCTTCAGGGACCTTTGCAATAGAAATTCAACTATGAAATCCAGTTACTATCCAAGCTCCATGGTGAATACAGAATCTTAAACACGGATCCAGAGTCATGAGCTGTTTCTCCCACTTAACACATTCTATTATCACATCTAATTTATTTATTGTGTGTGCAGGCCCACATTCCACAATGCATGTTTGAAGGTCAGAGGAGAACTTGTAGGAACTGGTTCTTTGATTCCTCCAGGTGGGTCCCAAGGATCGAACTCAGGTCGACAGCAATCACCTGTATCTACTGAGTCATCTAGGAACAGATGCCCACTGATTGAACAATCCTTCTACATGACTTCATCTTTCCCCCTGTATCCCCCTGTACCACTCTTTAAGGTTCCACTCCTTTCTACAAATTTTATGATTTCTATTATCTTCATGATTTTAAGATTATATCATTCTTTCCCTATTCCTAGTTCTATATTAAAAGTCCCATTGAATTCAATGAAATTAAACAGAACTGTAACTTTACATATTCTAGATCATGTTCACAAGTATGCATTATTAATTTTTGGTGCCAATATATCCTGGCTGGAGATGGTTTTCATGTTGTATTTAATTATATCAGGGATGTGTGTGTTAATGCACATTGGTTCTTTACAAAACCAATGGGAATCAAAAACCTTTACAAAGTTCACATAACCTCTGAGCCTCGACTCAGAGGAATTAAGTAAGGAATAAGAAATAAAGAACAAGAGAAGAGTGCCATGGATTTCTTCCCTCGGCATTGAGGTCTGCGTTAGTGTTTTCTATATAATAAGCATTTAATATATTAAGTAATTTATTTCCCTTCTTGGTTGCATGCTCTGCGGCCAGGTATCATGGCTGTTACTTTAATTACATGGAATCTAGCAGCACCTACTTTAGAATCCAGGAAACAAGGCAGAATCAAATTGTGAGTAATAAAACTCTGAAATGAATGTCAATGGAATTTCATTTCAATATAATGACATCAAAGCTCAGTTATGAGCTACATGAAAAGAAAGATCAGCCTCATTACTTCAATGTTACACCCTTTTTGGACCAAAACATGAATTGCTTGGTTTGATTACCTACCTTGTTTACTGCGCTTGGCTCTAAATGACTTCTGATTGTTCCTCCAAATCAAATCCATCTTCAAAGGTATTTCTTAACACTGAAGGGGTTCAAAAGACTATGCCATGGGCTTTAATCTGAATGCAACAGAAAGAGGAGCTGGCAGTCTCTTTGTTATGAATTAATAAGCAACAAAGGGAAAAAAAAAAAGACAGATTAGTATACCTGGATTCTAGCCCCCACTTCACAAATAATTAGCTGGGTTTGAACAAGTTACTCCGGTATGGGTCTTTGCTTCTCCAACTGTATAATGAGGGATTTGGGCTAGAGGATTCCTTCTAGCTGTACTAGAATTAGCTCAATGTAGTAGGAGACTATCAGGATGCATTGTTTATACATGGAATCCTTCGAGGAGAACCTTGAATGCTTATGTTATTGATATTGTGAAGTGAGTTACGTATCTAAATGATTTGTATTTTGGTTGGTTTATTTTTTGAGATAGGTCTTCACTTTGTAATAGTCCGGATTGGCCACGAACTCAGGGCCATTCTCCTGCCTTATCCTCATAATAAAGGCTGGGATGATAGGCCTCTGTCACCATGCATATTCTTAGATATTTATTTAAGTGAAACCCTTTAAGCAGAAGAAGGTGAAAGTAAGCTGAAGAATCACTGTTATTTTTTGACAAAACAAAATAACTATTTTGAATGGCATATACATTGTTGTGCTATAAGTAACACAGTATCTAATGTAAGCTTCCCAAAGCAGCAGAGAAATGTACTATTCATGTTAGCAACTCATCCTGAGGGGGGAGGCCAATGTGAGGGATTCAGGACTCAGGTAATGTCACTGGGACCCCAGTTTCTCCCTCTGTGTCCTTCTGTGTTGTTGTCTTTGTCTGAAGAAAGAAAAAGAGGGACCAGAGAGATGGCTTAGCATTTAAAAGTACTTGTTGCTCTTGCAGAGGACTAGGGTTTGGGTCCCAGCATCCCCCACCCACTCCCAACCCCCAAACACCCAGCAGCTCGCAATTGCCTCTAAGTCCAGATCTAGGGGATCCAATGCCCTTTTCTAGCCTCTCCAGACATTCTCACACAGGTGCACATAGACACACAGGCACAGACACATATGCATAAATAAAAATAAAACCAAACATTCCTTACAAACAGAAAGAGTTCTGCTAGCGGCTTTTGCAAAAGAAGAGAGTCACTTCCAGAACCCTACAAGCATCGCCTATCACCAGGTTAATTCTGATTGGGTAACAAGCTCCTCTCTGAGCCAATCGTTGAAGACAACACAATCAAACAGGAATTTAAAGGCAATCAGAACATGGTCCTGGAGCTGAGAGAGAGAGAGAGAGAGAGAGAGAGAGAGAGAGAGAGAGAGAGAG
>CABHPH010150387.1:59708-76251 GCA_902168325.1 Peromyscus nudipes
GAGAGAGAGAGAGAGAGAGAGAGAGAGAGAGAGAGAGAGAGAGAGAGAGAGAGGACACTTCCATACAGAGTGACAGAATGACACCCTACCTAGAGGACACTGTGCCCTGACAGAGGGACTGTGGAGCGTAGAGAACCACACAGCAAATGCCTAGGACACAGCATCAAATATTAGTAACAAAGAACTGGAAAAAAATTCAAACGACCCCTTATCATAACAGCTTTGTTATTAAAAGTTCCTAGGATTTCATGAGAGTGCTCTAGTATATTTGACAGTCAGAAAAAAAGTGGGGGCAGGACATGAGTCCCAAGTTCTAATTAGTATTGTTTTGTCTTTCTTTTGTGACAAGGTATCCCTGTGTATGAGGCCCTGGCTGGCCTAGAATTTGCTATGTAGCTCAAATGAGCCTTGGACATTTTATTATTTTATTACAGCAACAACATTGTGACTAATAGACCATTCCAACACACACACATTTAGCTGGTGTGATGGTTAATCTTCATTTTCAGTCGGATGAGATCTAGAACTACCCTAGAAACACACCTCTGGTTCTGTGTATGGGGGTATTTCCAGAAAGGTTTTAAGTATGCAAGAACTCCCTCCACCCCCAGGCTGGACAGTGATGATGCACGCCTTTAATCCCAGCACCCTGGAGGCAGAGACAGGGGGATCTCTGAGTTTGAGGTTAGCCTGGTCCACAGAGCAGGTTCCAGGACAGCCAGAGCTGTTACACAGAGAAATCCTCTCTCAAAAAACTGAAGAAGAAGAGGAGGAGGAGGAGGAGGAGGAGGAGGAGGAGGAGAAGAAGAGGAGGAGGAGGAGGAGAAGGAGAAGAAGAAGAGGAGGAGGAGGAGAAGAAAGAAAAGAAAGAAAGAAAAGAGAGAGAGAAAGAAAGAAAGAAAGGAAGGAAGGAAGGAAGGAAGGAAGGAAGGAAGGAAGGAAGGAAGGAAGGAAGGAAGGAAGGAAAGAAGGAAGACCCCTGAATGCGGGCAGCACCCTAACTGTGGGTGGCACCGTTCCACGGACTGAAATCTTGGGCAGAATAAAAAGGAGAGAGAGCGCTGAGCCACCGGCATCCATCTCTCCTTCCTCACTGCAGGTGCAATGTGGCCAGCTGCATTGTGCTCTGTGGCATTTTGAATGAGAATATCCCCAAGAGGCTCATATATTTGAATGTTTGGTATCTAGTTGGTGGAACTGTTTGGGGAAGGATTAGGAGGCGTGGCCTTGTTGGAGGCGGAGTGTCATTGGGAGTGGACTTTGAGGTTTCAAAAGCCCGTGGTGCAATTCCCAGTTTCTCTTTCTCTCTGCCTCTTGCTTGTGCATCAGGTGTAAGCTCCCAGCCACTGCTCCATTGCCATGCTTTCCTCTCTGCTCCCTACCACGATGGCCGTGGACTCACCCTCTGAAACTGTAAACAAGCGCCCACCTAAATCCTTTCTTTTTTAAGTTGCCGTGATCATGGTGTCTCTTCACAGCAACAGAACAGTAACTAAGACAAACTTCTACTGCCATGACTTCTTCCTGCCACAGTGGACTGTAGCCTCAAACTGTGAGCCAAAATAAGCCCTGAAAAGTGAGTACCACATCCGGCTAGCTCACTCCCTTTTGTTTCAAACCTTCCTTGCTGGCGGACTTGCTGTCCTCTGTGCTAAGGTCACTGTGCTCAGCCATGCGCTCTCACCCAGGATCTTTGCTTTCTGTACGTCATCCTGTCCGTGGTGTGCTTTATATACTTGGTGATTACCAGATCGTCTAATTCCCCCAAGAATTCACTAGTTACATTGAGCTCAGAGGTGTCTGTCATGGCTCACTATAAATTCTACAGAATCTGGAAATACAGGACAATAAATACTGACATGAATGAATAATTAGCTAACAATGACATGAAGTAATTTGGGCAAGGAATAGGCATGACGTTGGTTTGATTTATTTGCATACTGAATACCAGACAATGCGTCCATGTGGGTACCATTTACTAGATAATTCTTGGGTTAATGCATTAATTGCTGAGATTTTACTTGGTAATTTTAAAATAATTTGTTATGATAGTTTTGGTTCCAAGAGAAATTTGGATATACACTTATTTCTGTTATAAAAGCCCCAAGAACCCAAATTATGATTGAATTCACAAGCATGTCTATACACCATTGATTTTAGAGTCATTTAAGCCGTTCTGTTTTAGACAGTGCCTACGTAGTTAAGAACTCAAATTGGATCCAGACAGTAAAAGAAAGTACCATGAGACAAAGCTACCTCATGGATTTCTAAAGAGGAGCTCACGTTTTCCTTTAGTTTGTTCTTGCCTACTTTACGACATCTTTAACAGGCTTGGCTGTGTGTACATTCAACTCTGCAAATTAAAAGGGAGAAAGAGTTTATGAATGAATAAAAGAAAGTTGATTATAAGTAAGTTGTTAGGGAATGGTCCAAAGGCAAATGCAGGAATGCACACCCGCATGTGCGTGTGCGCACGCACGCACACACACACACACACACACACACACACAAACGCTCGTGCGCGCCGTGCATGCAGGACAAAGAAGAGTCAAGTTGCTTGATTGTGGGAGCTTTCTTATATTGAATCCAAGGACATTTATAAAGTGTTTGAATATGTGATTTTTGTTAAAATGTTTTTGACTAATTAAGACATGACCAATTCAACTTCTGGTGAGTGAACGCCTGGTACTTGTCAGGGTGTTTCAGTTCAAAATAATTTAAAAAAAAAAAAAAAAAAAAACAGTTCCCAAACTCCTGGAGTTTGCCCTCAGGGATTTCCAGTTCTTAGCTCTCTGCAAGGATCCATTCCCTTAGGGTTGCAAATGGCCAACGTTTCATTGGACTTCCTCAGCTAAATTTCCTGCTCATAATAAAAACACACAGGGTTTCCCGTCCGGCTTCCGTTGTTTGTGTGTTGTGATAGGACCTGGGCTTGCAGTTGACCACAAAAGTGACAACACAAATACAGACCATGAGGAAATCATTTTTCCCCTGTTAAGGACTGAATTTTAAAGTGATATCTGTGGCTGATGTATTGTCTTCACCTGTGAAATGATAATGTGAGGCAAGCATTTAAAAATATTTTCAGGACACGAAATACCATCAAGATAAGTAAAGTGGAGGTACCAATTTTTCCCCCATTGAAAGAAAAACAAGAAGATATAACAATAGAATATTGTTAACTATTCTGAGCACAAGCGCCCTGAATCACCTTGAGTAACAGTTTCCTATAAATATTAAGCAGATAAGCTAAGGGTCATCCTACCAGGTACCCACAGTTTGGGTAAGCCGAAGATGTCAACATCACGTTGAATGAAAAGAAATTACATTTTGTTATGCTCATAGCAGAAACAATATGACTCATTGACCTAAGATCACTGCATAATTGCTCTGCTTTTTAACAATCCTTCATATTTATATTGCTGTCTGACCCAGAGCAATTAGATGTAATGGCCTCAGAGAAGACTGTGTTATTTATTACATGTCATTTGCTGTGACAGTGTAGCTGAGTCGAACAACTCAAGCAAGGAAATGTTTATTTCAGCTCAGAGTTTCAGCCTGAGGTGTGTGGGCTGCTTGGCTGTGGGGCTACGGTGCGGTGCGGCAGACATGGCGGTGGTAGTACGTGCTGGAGGAAACTGTTGTCCTCATGGCACACAGGAAACAGGAGGGTAGGGAAGGAAGAGTCAGAGGACAAGATCTGGTCTTCAAAGACACACCCCAACTAGACTTCTTCCAGCCAGTGGCCACCTCCTAGCAGCCAATTCAGTTACGGATTCATCAATGAAATGATCCATCAATGGAGTTAGCGTCCTTACAATCCAGGCGCCTCTCAATAGACCCACCAGCTAGCTTAGTTAAGCTGTTCGGAGGGACACCTCGTATCTCAACCATAGCCCTCACTGGGAGAATTACATCCTCCTGGGGCACGACTGAACACAGGCAAATTTCTTTCCAGTCTTAGACCTGTTTCAGTTGCCACATACATTGCAGACATCATCTCCTGTGTGCTAGGCTACTTATCCTCCTAGAGACAGCCACTAGCCCACAGCCTCTGAGATATAGCTAACAAGACCCGATGTCCCATTCTACTGAACATTTACATATCTTTGTCAGGTGCTTATAATGACAAATGCGTTTACTTCTTTCAGATAAAACAAGCTATGAGCAAAATGCTCAGGTCTTCTGACAATGCACAGGAAATGGGCAGTATTTTGAGTTTTCCATGCAATTGGATTGTGCTGACATTGGAATTGGGAATTAATCAATGTTACCTCTTATGAGGCCTGTCATGGAGCTGGAGGAGCAGAATGTTCCGAAAGATCTGGTCTCTTGGGTGTGGGGAGATGGATGGAACATGTACATTCAGGTACTAGAGAAAAATGGACTTCCAGAAAGTCTCAAATGTTTGACGTTTACACTGTTCTCCATTCCTTCTTTACACCAGGCATGGACTGTTGAAAGCTAAGATTTTTCAATAGAGGCAAAGAAATTCAAGTCACCACAAGGAAGAAGACACGTCCTAGTGTTTGTGAAAGGGAAGAGCCTCAGAGGCCTGCAAGGAAGCAGATGGACCTCACCAGGTAAGCAGGAGTCAGGGTGGGGGTGTGGGCTCATTCCTACCTCCTTTTAATTATCTGTAGGGGGAAGCAAATACTTTGGGGACACAACAAAGGGGCTATTCTTAGCACCCCAGTTTAGGGAAACATCAGAATAATATGATTTACAGAAGGAAATGGTGGAATTTGTTTTGTTTCTTTTCTGGTTTATTTATTTATTTATTTTTGATACGATCTCACTGTGTTGCCCAGGCTGGCCTGGCCTTGAACTGCCTCTAATCTTCCTGCCTCAGCCTTGTGACTATTGGGACTATAGATGTATTCCACTACTGCTGGCTGGCCTTTCCTTAGGTGAATCTTGTGGCTATAAGTCTATCTAGAGGAGACCGACAGTCCTCTTTCAAAGTATTCCACATGTATCTGGTAAAAGAAAAGCAACAACATAAATATTACTGAGCAATCAGCATGCTGGCGGGGGTAAAGTACTTTTGGACTAAGAGGCAGGCCACTCAAATAAGTAAAACCAAGCAAAATTACTTTCTTTTTTGTGTGTCCTTCAAAAACATTCATTATGAGACGGCCTTCTTTTTGTAAAGTGTGCCATTTGCCTAATGGAAGGACATGTAAATTCTTGGTTTGAAAGTCTAAATAAACAAACAAACAAACAAATAAATCCCTTCTTAAATAAAGAAATCGTAAGGAGCAGAGTGTTTCTAAATGAAATAACACACATTTTCGTGTAGTTTTCTTTTTTCTTCAAATTTGTCTCGTCTCACCACTTGAGTCATTTTCAGTTCTGTGAGAATTTTGCCTCACAGCACTGAGAATCTTCTGCAGAGCTTAATTAGTAGAGCCTGGGCCTCACATCGCCCAGGCGACCAGGGGAGAGTCCAGAGGTTTGTAGAAGCCTCAGACAAGTGCTGGAGTTTTCCAGAGATGAAGTGAACGCTGACTGCACCCTGAGGTGTCTGCTCTCAACTCTAACCAGTCCATCCTGTTGATTTATTAATTCCTAATGATTTGGGAAATGCTGAAAGGGATGTGAGCTGAGTCTCTGTCTTCCTGGCTAATGTGTTTTACACTTACCTATTGTACTTACCTATTGTTCTCTGCTCCTTCCCAACAATATGATAATTAGGACCAAAGTTAGATGATCTTTATATTAGCAGAGCAAAGAAGTTTGAAAGACAGTAGGAGATACAATTGTTAGTAGTAATGCAAAGTGGATTTGAAAGTCTCACTTGGGGAAGTTAAATTGAATGGGTTGTTAAGACGTGACCGAACAGCGGACATGTTCAGAGCAGGGACGAGTCATCAAACTGTCACCCCCCGGGACCAATCTGCTTCACTGTTTTCTTTGGTAAGTAAAGTCTCACTGAGACACAGCTGTTGTGGTTATGGTTATGGACTGGACATGGCTGCTAACTGTCTCTAGTGGCAAGTTGAGCAGTTGGAAAAGTAAAGCCAGAAGTACTTTTTATATACTGTTGATCCCCACTCACAAAGTTGTGAGCCCCCATTTCAGACATCACTGTGTTATTTATTTATTCATAATCTTTCTCTCTCTCTCTCTCTCTCTCTCTCTCTCTCTCTCTCTCTCTCTCTCTCTCTCTGTGTGTGTGTGTGTGTGTGTGTGTGTGTTTGCGCATGCCCACGCACACGAAGAGGTCAGAGGACATGTTGAGGGAGTTGGCTCTCTCCTTCTACCATGCAGGTTCTAGAAATTAATTTACAATGTCAGTCATGGCTTCCGTGCTTTTATAATCTGGACTCTAGATTTCACTATTTTTTGTTGCTAACTGACTGTCTCATTCTCAAGGTATAAGACTATGGGGTGAGGGAACCGCCTAACTGAAGCCTTTTCTCCACTCTCCTCTAGGTATAGTGTAAAATGTCTCCCACAGGCTCATGGTAGTCTGAGCACTGGTTCCCTAGATAGCAGTGCTGTTTCTGGAGGCTGTGGAACTTTTAGGAGGCGAGCCTTGCTGGTGGAAGCATGCAATGAGGGGCAGGCCCCTGCTTACTCTGTCTTCTTCCTGGCCTGCTATGATGTGAGCACCCACCTCCTCACAGTTCCATGGTCACAGACTACATGTCAGGGAAAGAATATGAATTAACCAGATGAAAACCATTTCTTTAATTTAAAAAAATTATTTTTTCTTTTATGCGTCTGAGTGTTTTATGTGCAAGTATGTATATGCACCATGTGCATACAGTACCCAATGAGGCCAAAAGAGGACATTAGAACCTTGAGACCTGGAGTCAGACTGCTGTGAGCTGCCATAGGGTGCTGGGAACTGAACTCAGGTCCTAAGCAAGAGCAATGGATGCTCTTAACTACTAAGCCATTTCTCCAGGCTAGAAAACTATTTTTCTTAATCTAGAGATTTTTGGAATTATCAAACCAAGATTTTCCTCTTCAACAGACAAATCCAAGGTCCAGGGGCAAATGTGCTGTTTAGCTCAAGGACACAGTGGTGATGAGCCTTTCCTCTTGTTCTTACTTATAAATTTATTTTCTCTTATTATATCTACAATCGTTATTTTAATGTTATACTTTTGAGTGTGTACTTTGAACACGGAAGTTTTAAAGGAGAGCTGGTGAAGTCAACCCTGCTTATGTTTGGTAAGTAGAAATCTTTTACCATCCCTACTCTGTGCCTTACTAATTGGGAGTAGTCGCTATCAACTGAGTACAACTTGGCACTCTGTGATTTGATATCCATGACTTAGACATTTTTTCCCATCCACAAAACATAGTGCCACGTAAGTGTAATTTCATTAAATTGTCTGCTAGTTTTCTTAAAGTGAAATACAGGATTTTCTTTAAGCAGTGAAATAATATTGGACAACAGTATTGACCATACAAATACTTTAAAATAATTTCAGTAAATAGTGATTTTCTTTAAAAAAATTATTAATTTCTTAAGCTTGAAAACCTAAGTCACTCCCTTTCCTGGCTCACTGGCTTTTAAAACACCATTTTGTTATTTTATATGTATGAGTGTTTTGCCAACATATAGGTCTGTGTACCACATGCATGCCTAGTGCCCATAGAGACCAGAAGACAACATCAGATCCCCTGGAACTGGAGCTACAGGTGATTGTGAGCCACCATGTGGGTGCTGGGAATTGAACTAAGGTCCTCTGGAAGGGCAGACGGTGCTCTTAACCACTGAGCCATATTCCCCAGACTTACTGGCTTACTGGCTTTTAAGAATATTTGGACTGTACCTTTCCTCTGAATTACTTAGGCTCTTGAAGATCATGGAAACCTCTGTGTAGGTGTGACTTATCTCAGCCATGTTTTGTGTAAGGAAAATGGTTTCCATATGTCTCCACTACTTCACAGCCAAAACATTTGCACACAGGTTGGGTGAATGCCTCCCACAGGGTTCTGTCCCCTTATTTCAAGTCAGGGACAGAAAGACTTCAGATTATAGGAAAGAATTTGTCTTTGTGTTGTGTATGTGTGTCCTCCAACCCCCTTCCTCCTTCAGGACTTAAAATGGTGTGGTGTTGGGTCATGAACCTGCTTTACATCTTCCAATGAACATGTAATTATCAGTGTTGGTGAGCGAGTTTAAGATAATGTTAGATCATAGACATCATAAAATATAAACAGGAAATGACTCTAAAAATATGTGAAATTTATTTTCATGTGTGTCTTAAACCTTAGTGGCTCAAATATGTTGCTTTCCTATATTTCTATCTCCCTGGAGAAATGCCCCATACCAAAGCCAAGCAATTTTGAAAATTAAAAACATATTTTATTAATAGCTCAAATACAGGAAGAACACAACAGCCCTTCCTGATGATGTAATTGAACCTGATGATTTGAATTAAAAATATGCTAACATCTGGTAGTTCCTCAAACATGGCCTACCAGGAACAGAATAAGCTAACCTCTGAAGTACACTATTCATACTTTCTCTACTTTCATTTTTTGGGAAAAGAATCGTGGCCCTTTAATAGCAGTCTGCATGATGAAAAAGAAAAATAGAGAATCTTTGGCTTTAAAGCTTTGTTCAAATTTACCAGAAATGTCAATCACTCACAGCAAGGCTTCTGGAGGCCTGAGTGTCAGACACGAGGTGGAAAAGAAAATCGCCCTCCTTGACATTACTTGAGCGTGTTTCTCCCAAGCCAGGGTAAAAGTAATGCACATTTTTCATCAGGATAGAATTTTGGATAAAGCATAATAGACAAGAACATGGGTATAAACTTAAATTAACATAGGACTTAAAATAGGTCCTCAAACACTGAATTGTTATTATGACATTGTTGGAATTAGAAAGGAATTAAATTAGATTGTAGCAATTTTGAATATTTATATTTATATCCACAGACCAACCCCCCCCCAAAAAAAATGAATATACAAAATTTCTTTCATTTCAGTTTTCAATGAAATCCCAACTGGGTTTTTTCATACCATAAATACAAAAAGACAACTGAAGAGCAGCATGCTTTTTTCTAAAATTAGAAAAGGATAAAGATGGAAACAAACGTGTCACATAATTCTTAAGAAAAGGAATTGTTTGTTTGGGGAACTGAAAAATGACAGAGTTCTACGTTTTTGTTCAGGGCATGGAAAAATACCAGAAAGGCTACAGGAGATAGCTCCAAAGCAGCTTCCCTCTCAGTTGTGGAAATGCTCGACTGTAGTCCCTCATTCCTGATCCCAGGAAGTGTTCTTAGAAGGAAACAGACTTTGTGTTTGGGGTCCTCTAGAACAAACAGATCTCAGCCGTGATCTGGCCAGAGAATGTGCCCTGTGCTTCTATCTCCTCTGAGCATCGCGGAAAACTGCCAGCCCTGCCTCAGGCAGCAAACAGAGCTGGCCCCAGTGTCCCCTCACCAGTCGGAGTAAGTGAAGAAATGGAGCAATACTCATTTATATAGTAGAACATCCAGGACAATTGAGAAATGCCATCTCTTGATCTTAAAAGAAATTCTTTCTGGACAACTCATTATTTAATTTTTAATAACTTCTTTATTTTTTGTTTGGTATCAAAATTGCAGGAGCTGCCGTTAAGAATAAAGATTAAACCTATGTACTATGTATGAGATGTTTGCATTTTGCTTTGTCACCCTGTTTCTCTCCCTACCCTTCACAAACACACACACACACACACACACACACACTATTTTGAAGAATCATATGGGAGTAAGGGACATTTTGCATCTAGTTCCAAACGAATTCCGTGGGATTTTGCTCCTATCTATGATTTTTGTTCTCTTCTCCAAAAGTGAGAAACTTGGTTCCCATTGTCCTGACTGTAAATACTCATTTGCTCTCATCTAGAATACATGAAAGGCTGTCTCAGGATTGCTCATCATATTACTGGAAAACACAAGCTTACTAGGTGAAGTTCACTGTTTATAGTTCTGTCAAGGTATAATGTATGCAGCAGAGCTGAAGAATCTTAAGTTTACCCTTTGATGAGTTGTGACAAATTGATACATTCACTTCTACACCCTTATCAGGATGAAGAAAATTTCCAGCCAGGGTGGAGGTGCACACCTTTATTCCCAGCCCTTAGGAGGCAGAGGCAGGAAGATCTCAGTGAGTTCGAGGCTAGCCTGGTCTACATATTGAGTTCCAAGACAGCCAGGCCTATATAGAAAGACTCTGTCTCAAAAACACCAAAGGGGGGGGGGATTTCCATTGTCTAGTTCTTTGACAATTGTCCCCCTCAAAGCAAATTAACACAAAGTAAATAGAATAAGTGAAATGGCAACAAAATGTAATAGACTCAAGAAAAACAAAAACTATCTAACTCCAGAAGGGGGAAAATGTATTTTTCTTTTAAATTATTTTTAAAAAATCCTTAGCCACACTGATTAATAGAAACAGAAAAGAAGACATGAACATAAATCTGTATTATAGCAAAATGCAAAAGGGACTCTGGTGACATGTTACTTTTTCAATTTATTAATACAAATGAGATGGGAACATTCCTGGAAGGGCATAGCCTAACAATACTGACATAAGAAGAAGTAGAAACCTTTACCTATGGAATGACACAAATCTTCCACAAACATATTTTAAAGAAACATAAGAAAAAAACCTCATTACATCAGACTAACAAAACAAGGACATTGCAAATTGAATAACATCTCTAGCCTAATATCCCTAAAACACAAATGAAAGCTATCAAAATCCACAGTAATACTAAGTACATTTATCCCAGGCATGAAAATGGTTTACTATTTGAAAAACAGTGACTGCAACTTACTCTGTAAGTAAGATACAGAGTTTAAAATTGGTTATGTCAATGGACATAGAACAATCATTTGACAATATTTACCCATTTATTATTAATGATAATAATTTTTTAAAACTCTAGAACCCCAGCAAGTTGGGAAATCCTAACAAGAGCCTATTCAGAAGACTTATAGAGAATATGGTGCCTCATGTTGGATGATAGCAACTTTCTCAGCAATTCTTTTGAACAAGGCAGGATTTTTCATCTTCAAAACTTTTATTATAAAGCTGTCAAACTGTCCTGTGGTCAGAGACTTCAGAGGTGTTTGCTGGGGCAATAGTGAGGATTGATCAAGGAGGCATGAGAAAAAGTTACTAAAGGTCTACCTGCCTTAGATATGTTCATTCTAATCTGAGCACTTCAGGCATAGACATCACTTTTAGTGATAATTTCAGTTTAGTTTTTTTTTTTTTTGTCTCAGCTCTTAAACCATGGAGCTGTTTTTTAGTTTTTTCATCTTATATTTTGATAGTAATAATTTAAAATTCCCATATTTCTTAAGGTACTATGTAAAATTCTGTAACCTGTAGTAATCAATAACTTATACCGTCCCTTTCCTTGAGTGTGGGCAGGAAAGTATAATGTACTTCCATCTAATAGACTGTGGCACTCCAGTGTTTGTATTACCTTATATAGCAAAGATGAGGGGATTTTTTTCAGGTATATTTAAGATCCCTAATCACTTGGGTTTAACTTCATCAGAAGGATACTTCTTTTCCTGGATAGGTCTGACTTGATCAATGAACCCTTTACAAGGGAGTCACAGTCAAAGATTTCTTGCTGCTGGCTTCTAGGCCAGCCATGCAATGAATCCTCATAGGAGTGTGAATTTGAAAGAGTGTTATTAACTGCAAGTGAAATGGGAACCCCACTGGGTGTTTTGAATGCCTCTTGTGAGATCTAAGAATCCAGGTGTATAATTCCTGGAGTCTTGACTTGGAAAATGTGAGATAATATGTGAATGCTGTTTTAAGCTCCTTAATTTGTGGCCATTTGTTAGCTGATATGGGTATAAAAGTGAATACGGGCTGAGCACATAGCTCAGTGATAAGAGTACTTGTCTATTATGTGTGAGGCCCTGGGTTTAAGCTCCAGAACCCTGAAACACACACACACACACACACACACACACACAGAGAGAGAGAGAGAGAGAGAGAGAGAGAGAGGTACGGGTGTGGTGGTAATGGTGGTGGTGGTGAATAACTGCTTTAAGTTTTTTACTTCTGGTCATTGACCAATGATTCTGTCCTGGTTTTTGGCATATGAGTTCCTGAGCTTGGGAGTCTTGGAAAAGCTCTTTGTTTACCTTTCATGTGTTTGAGTGTGCTGGTCTCACTCTTCTGCTCTTATTAATATGACCATCATCTTCTCATGTTAGGGACCCCACAAAATCTCTGCCTTCCATTGGCCGTCTATCTTGCTCTGTATTAACATAGACTCATTTTGTGAGATTTGAGGCAGAAGTGAAGTGCTTTTGAGCAGGTCTAATATTTTTAGCACAGAGGTGGTCAGATCAAGTGGTGGTGGAAGTCAGATGAGAAAATGAGAACAAAATTGGTTGCATGACTGATTCCAAATCACCCTACTTGGCCAACTGTCCAGGCTGGAGCCGAGTTTCAACCATCTGACCCTAAAGCAATGCGCCATTCACTTCTCCAAATTACAAATGCTGACATCCTTTGTCAAGTAGCTAATGAGCATTTGCTATGCTCTTATATTTTCAAGCAAATTACTTGGAGTTCTGGGAAACCACATACTGTATTAGAGTTCAGCGACTCCGACAATGACAGTGTTATTTCCTGTCATTGGAATTCAGAGTGTGGCACGTGTTTTTCTTTGCTCCCATGGTTTCATAGCCCCTCCACATCTCTAGCCACAACCTTTAGGTGTTGTGCTCATCTGCTGAGACTACATGGTAGGAACAGTTTGTGTGGGAGAAGATGGGTATACAAATCCATCTCCTCATTGCTCTATTTCTCCGTGCTATTTCTACAAACTGCTTCAGAACGTTCATTTAATTGCCCATCTTGAGAGGGAATTGTTTTCAACCCTTTGCCTAATAACTCCCATCTCATCATTTCATAACTTCCTTCAGCTGGCCCCATTAGTTCTCAGGTTAGATCTTGTGCTGGCGACTTGGAGTTTTGTGACGTGTCCACTGTCGGTACTGTAGATGCGGGAAATGGACAAGGTTTCTCTTCCAACTATTTGAAAAGTTGGGGAAGCTCTATCCAAACCTAGTTTAGCATAATAATCTGGTGTATAACCTCCTCCACCTCTTTGTTTTTGTTTTTTCCTTTGAGACAGGGTTTCTCTGTGTAGCCCTGGCTGTCCTAGAACTAGCTCTGTAGACCAGGGTGGCCTCGAACTCACAGAGATCTGCTTGCCTTTGCCTGAGATGAAAGCATGTGCCACTACCACCACCACCACCACCAGGCCTTCTTCCACCTCTTCTCTCATCTCTCTTATTCCTAATTCCAGATCCAGATGCAGCAGGCTCATGGTGCCTTCTCTTCTGACTTGTGGATATGTCAATATTTTAGCCTCTATTCCAAGAGGCTTACTCTTGCTTTTGGTGTTTTTCCTCTTTGAAACACTTTTAGTTACCATTTTGTGGCACACAGTTCCCTCTAAACCATGAACTGCCAATGGCCATTTGACCAGAGCCCCACGACTTCTTTCTTAATTGGATCAGCTCTTCAGAGGCTGTTTTCCTCTTGGGTGTGTTGGATGTGAAGGATTGGAACCGGTTCCTCCTTTACTGTGTTTTCCAAAAGTTCATGAAGTCTCCGATTAAAAACAATCTGTAATTAATTTATTCAGTTCAGTGACTGTTTAACAGCAGGACTAAAACACTTTTGAGTCGCACTTTGTGCCAGCCAGCTCAAGGACCGGACAGATGCCAAAATATTTTCCATTTGTGTTTTAGTATTTCATATTTGCTAAATATGAGCCATTATGTGATATATTTACATATATATGATGAGCATGAATCAAAACATTTTCCTTCTGATTTTCTTAATTGGTTGTGGAAGGAAAAATGTCTTTAATCTTGTTTGTAAATGACGCTTAATTTTCTTAGTGTTAATTGGTGGCAATACGAAAGCCTCCTAGTTTACCAACCAGACAAATACAGGAAGATCTTATTTACGGATTTAATATCCTTAATGATTCTAGCACCTGGGGCTATTCTGTATGGCTATAGCCTATGTGACTCCACGTAAGTGGTAACACTGGTAAGGTGAGCTGATACATCTTGTAAATTATAGACCTACCAGTTCCAAGGCAAAACATTGTGGGAGAATGAATTAATCAAATCAATCTTTAGTGAAACGTTTTTATGGGTGCTAATCAGGCGTTTTTCACAGCTGTGTCCTGCTAGGCTAATCTGGACTCTTCTGAAGGACAAGGAAATCTGCAGAATCAATGGGAAAATGCTCACTTCAAGAGAGTAACTAGCAGAAAAGCAGCAGGCTTGTAATAGTCTTTTGTAATAAAGGGCTTAAAATGAAAAACCTCAATTGACATATTATTGACACAAAAATTGTCTACCTACAAGCCCCTACAAGCCCTTTTATCATTTCTAAAAGGTTGAGAAAGGGCTTTTCAAATTCTGTTTACACTTGTATTCAAATTAAGGAGAATAACCTCACGATTGAAATGACTGAGACTTGGGACAAGGACTCATCTGATGAGAGGCTGATGTGGGCACACACTGTACTAAGCCAGAATTCAATAGGCAGCCAGTGACGGGTGTCCTTCCATCCCTCATCCCTAGTTAAACACCCATGTCTAAATGGGGCACCAGTCATCAGACAGGACAGCTACATTCTGTCCAAGTTTTCCAAATGGCTGTATCGTAGGGCTTGGGAAATGCATAAAGAAGAGAAACTCTATCTTTATATGATTAGATTTGTTTTTGTATAGATGAGAGAGGATATAATCCTGTGTTTACCTTCTTCCTCAGCTGCCTTCTTCCTTTCTATAGTCCACCTGGGACAGAGGAGGATATGACTTTTGACCCACTCAGGAAACTTGTTTATACTTTGAAATAAGCAATCTGATTAGCCTTATCATTATTGGGTCCTGCCTAATTCAGCTGTTATTGGAGCCCATAAAGTTACATGGACCTTTTATTGCCCAGCTTTCCTGTTGGAGCAGAAGGCTGCATTTTGATTAATTCTTGATTGCCACAGAATTACTAACATGACTTTGCGAGCATGTGGGGGAGGGGTGCTGAGTTTTTTAAAAATCAAGGAAGAAAAACTCACCAACTCTTCCATAAGAGAATAAAATGATATGGAGTACTAAGTAAAACAGGGCTGAAAAAGTTTCCTCATTTGGCACCATTTCACAGTCATTGTTGCCAAAAAGCATAATGAAGAAAAAGGAGCAAGAACCGTGATAAAGACTATGGGCTAACAAATACTCAGTTCTCTGGGGAAAAAAATAAATTTATTTATTTATTAAGTAAATTTGAGGAAAAACAGAGACTCTGAAAGGGAGAACACCGGGGGATGGGAGGAAGGAGGACAGGGGAATCTGTGGCTGATATGTAAAATTAAATTAATTATAAAATAAAAATATTTATTAAAAAAAGAAAGGGAGAACACTCTTAACAAGTGTTTCAGAAGGGGCGGGAGCATTGGGGGAGTTGGAGGGAGGGAGGCGTATGGAGAGGATCAATGCACACTGTGTAAATACACAGAATGTTTAAGGAATAAAAAAATATTAAAGAACGAGATTTAAGTAAAACAAGTAGTTCATATGGCAGAGTATGTACCAGTCACAAGCTTGGTGAGACAAAGACGTTTGGGTGTGCATTCCGCACAAAACTCTGTGTCTTCAGTCCCACAAGGACAGTGCAATCCCAGTCAACCCAGACGTGAAGATCTAAGGAAAGCCATTTTCTAATGAGAACCCACAGTGTCAGTGATGGTGCGGATCACCAAGAATTAAAGTTACTTCTGGTTAGTCTGGGATTTCCGCCAGGTTCATGTGCATAGAGGGCAGAAACAAGAAATAAGCAGAATGTGTACACACTAGATCATACACTAAAGCAAAACTTGGTTCAACTAACAACTTTAAGTATTATAATTACTTTGAAAACTAGTAAGATAAGAGAGTTGGAAATCTGCAGAATCCTTTAGCAAGAGAGTAAAATGGTAACAATTATGAGACGTCAAAGCTAGAAGAGTCCCTGAGGTCCTAAGTCCCGCTTCAACATATGTTCTGTGGAGGCAGAGGGTTGGTGGAGAAATAAACAAGGAGAAAGTATGGAGGTGGGAGTAATTTGTTCACAAATTAGATTTTGAGAAAGGCTAATTCAAACACGTACACTTGCCCTCATTTTTCCACAGTGTGAGTGAGACTTTTCAAAATCTCCGCCCCTCTGCGCATGTGTTTGAATGGGGTGTGTGTACATGTTCATGTGGATGTTTTACAACTGAATGCAAGTACATTGTGTGTGTGTTGTATGTATGCGTGTGCGTGCGTGTGTGTGTGTGTGTGTGTGTGTGTGTGTGTGTGTGTGTGTGTGCTATGACTTTACTTTTGTGTTTAGCAACTCCTTGTCCTAAGTATGTGAGGATAAAGCAGCACTTGTCATGATTTTTGATCCTATTTCATTGTAAACACACACATATAAAAACTATGACACCCTCGTTCCCTGCTTTAATTTACCTTGTATACCTTCCAAAAGTCTATGATTCAAAA
>CABHPH010150388.1:0-22537 GCA_902168325.1 Peromyscus nudipes
CCTATGCTCTATATATCTCTGGATTTTAGTATGTGCTTCTTGCTTGATATTGTTTGCACTGATTATAGTCCCATCTTATCTAGGTCATTATCCTTCATTACTCCTGGACAATATTTGATAACCATTCCTTTGTATATAATCTTGTATTAAGTTAGAACCTTCTTATTTAGACAAAAAGGGGGAGATGTAGTGGGTAGCCACTCCAGCTTTGGTCTGGAAGTTCCAACACCCAATGAGGCTTCCGTAACTATCACGCCTACAAGGCGGGGCCAAGGGAGGGCCTGAAGACCTGAGATCGGGATGCGCGGCGCTCTCTTGTTTCCTGGACCTGGACACGAGAGGTAGACCGAGGAAAGTTCTCCAGAGAACACCGCTGGACTGCGCTGCGTCTCTTCCAGAACCCATCATCTACCTATCCCTTCATTTGTGAGTTACGCCTTTAAATAAATCTCCTTTTAACTACGTGGAGTGGCCTTAGTAATTTCACCAATACACTTCCTTCTAAAATTATATAATTAAATGTGGAATGATCAGTAAGCCCTCTGCTTCTGACATTCTTTCTGCCCTATTTTTGTGACATTCCTTGAGTTTTGGAGGGGATATGTAGGTCTTCCATTTAGGACTACCTATCACTTCTGTGAGTTACCAATGCTCTTCCTCTCTTTTCCATTTTGAAAGGGTCTGTTTTTCCTTTTCCAGATACTTCTTCACCAGATTGCCTGAAAACAGCTTCTAATCTGCCATCTTACCAGGAGGACTTACTGAATAGATTCTGGGATAAGTCTCCTGTCAATGCAAATTTGAGCCTAGTTTCACATAGCTTCCAACTGATAAATGGTTCAGACAGGCTTTGTTTACCCATCTTAGGAAACTCTTCCTACAACCAAGGGTCCTGCATCAATGACCATTACATTGCTCAGCTGCAATAGTGTGGACACTTTTTCATTTAGATGAGGTACCTATGACCCCTTTGCTATTAGGTAAAAAGACCTCAGAGGCTCTCCCTTAGGGTCCCATGAGTTGTCACACTTCTACTCCTAAGTGTTTACCCCTGATAGCACTTGGGTGTTAGCTCCTTATAGGAAGTGTCAGGTCTGCAGGGTCAAATTACTTGGAATGTGGCCTGGGCATCATATAGAGGTTTTCTAGTCACCCTTTGATCATCCTTAGGGTTTACAAGGACTTAGAGACCCTGGGAGAGTCAAGGATAGAACTGAAGGAAAATTTATGGCTTTTGCCTGTTCTTTACTCCTGGCCCTGCTACTGCAGAGGGCACAAACCATGTAAATCTCATAGTTGCTGATAATCTGGTTCAAACAGGTTATCAATCTCCAGTTGAGATGTCTCCAGCCTTTTGTTGGAGAATGTCATTTAAAGTGTGTTTCATTTTTTTCCTACTGTTTTTCTTAACAATTAAAAGATGTGCTTGATTAAATAAAATTAACGTACCAGCAGGAGGCTGAGTCAGCAGGTAGCTGACAGGAGGTGATAAGGAGGAACCATGTGTAGCAAGGATTTTTTAAATGGGGGCTGAGAAAAGGATGGTGAGTTTTTTGTTTTTGTTTCATTGTTTTGGGTTTTTGTTGTTGTTGTTTTGTTTTGTTTTTCGATACAAGGTTTCTCTGTGTAGCTTTGGTGCCTGTCTTGGATCTCACTCTGTAGACCAGGCTGGCCTCGAACTTACAGAGATCTGCCTGGCTCTGCCTCCCTTTTGAAGACACCAGCAAAGGGAGAATGTTAGCTACTGACTATTCAGCCTCTCTGAATGAGCAGAATTCTACCTAAACCATTAAATCATGAGTTCTTTAGATTTAGATAAGTTCCCTTAGTAGCTTTGAAAGAGTCAGCTCCTGAGGGAACAAAATCCCCTCAAGCTGAGGCCCTTGTGGCCAAAGCCATTGCTTAAGGGGCAGCCACCATAGTTAATAAAAAACTGTTTACAACAATTGTCGCCCAACGGGTGATAGAACCACTTGGAAGAAAGGTTCATGCCAGCTCTGCTGCATCTGCCGTTTGGGGCTCTCCACACTAGCAGTTTGCAGCTGCTTGCCCAGAGAAGTCAAGAGAATTGGTGAGAGACTTGGGAAATCCTTTAAGAGAGTAGGAGAGAGTTAAATAATATTGAAAAGAATTTTTTTTCTACGTTAAGAATGGGACACAACAATGCAGGGTGCAAGGGCTCTCTATACTGCTACCTTAGAAGCCTTTAAGTTAGAATCAGAATTTGGAAAGATTAATGATTTAGCTAACACTGATATAATACAATAATACATACTATCAATATGGTAATTGATATCAATAATAGCCTTGGTGGGTTTTTTGTGCTAAATATGAATTAATAGGATGCAGGCCTTAGAAAAAAGAAAAAAGAGAAATGCTCAGACACAGACAGAGGAAATTAGAGAAGAATTCACCACACTATTGCATTGTGAAACTGGAGAGGAATGGTCTAAGGTTATTAGAACACCAACTTTAATATATCCAATTACTGTTCAACAACAACCACCAGATGATATGTAGCCCCAAAGCTATGTACAAGTTAATTGGAATCCTGTAGATATGTAAGATTTAAGAAAGCAGTAGTTTCATATGATATGCATTCATTATTTGTAAGAGAGATGTTAAATGCATGGGCAACTAGGACTAAAATTATTCCATAATATTGGAAGGATTTAGTTTCAGCAGAATTCGAAGCTGGTCCTCAATTACAATGAAGAACTTGGGGGAGAGAGGAAGCCAGGGCCCTGGAACAAAGAGTTAGAGCTAGAGGTCATGAGATTTCCTAAGACCAAATTCCTGGTGAGGATCAGTATGCTGATTTGCAAAGATAGTGTATGTTGGATGATAACACCTTGATTTTATGTCATATAGCAGTTTTGAAAGTGCGGACATGGTTGAAGGATCAGGAAAGAGGACTGAATAATGAATAATTTATTAAAATTATACAAGGCCCGAAAAAAGCTTTCACTGATTTTTTTTTTTTTTTTTGCTTTTCCAAGACAGGGTTTCTCCGTGTAGTTTTGGTGCCTATCCTGGATCTCGCTCTGTAGACCAGGCTGGCCTCGAACTCACAGAGATCTGCCTGGCTCTGCCTCCCAAGTGCTAGGGTTAAAGGTGTGTGCTACCACTGCCCAGCAGTTTCACTGATTTTTTTTTTACCCAAATTAACATCAGCTGTAAATAGAATGGTATCTGGTCTAGATGCTAGACAAATATTAATTGAAACTTTGGCTTTTGAAAATGCTAATGTAGAATGGGAAAGGGTGATTAGAACTTTAAGGGCAAGATCAGCACCTATAGAAGAATGGATCAGAAATACAGTTGGTATTCGCTCCAATACTTCTAATGATGATACTTGGATAGGAGCACTGCTTTCTAAAAATATGAAGAAAAATCAAAATGTTAGGTGTTTTAATTGTGGTAGACAAGGTCATCTGAAAAGGGAGTGTAGGCAAGGTACTCCTAGATACAATGTTTATTCTAGAAATAATTTAAAGAGAAGGTCCCAGCCTTCTGAAATATGCAGAAGATGTGGCAAAGGCCAGCATTGGACTAATGAATGGAGATCAACAAGGGACAGGTAGGGAAACCCTTTGCCATTGGTGAATGTCCTGCAGGGACTCTCACAGGCTCCAATATAAAGTAATTCAATCATTCCCTGCCAGCATTGGAGAAAATCCTCCACAAAATGATTAACTGATTTAATGCATGTTGTCAAAAACCATACTGATCTGGATGCCAGAATAGCTTTAGAAGATAAAACAAAATTTTCAGGAGAAACCATAAAGCAAATATTTTGGCAAACTTCTATAAATGATCAAAGACCAAAGTTAAAAGTAAGAATAAATGGCATAGAAATTGAGGGTTTGGTTGACACAGATACGGATATAACACTAATTGCACCAAAATCATGGCATCCAGGTTGGCCTCTTTAGGAAGTAAATGTTCAGCTTTTAGGAACTGGCAGTTTATCTCAAGTAAAACAAAATGTAAGATGGGTTAAATGTATAGGGCCAGAAGGACAAAGAGGAAAAATAAAGCCATATGTGGCTAATACAGCAATGAATTTATGGGGACATGATTTACTACAGCAATGGAATACTCAGATTAACATCTCCCCAATCTCAGAAACAAACTATAAAATGAGGAATGCTTCTGAGAGAAATACCAAAAAATACTATCAAGGACAATCACAGACCATTCAAGCTGTACATAAGCAGGGCACCACAGCTGTTGGTATTTCAAAGGTACCAACAGCCTTACCTTTAAAATGGCTGACTGACAAACCTGTTTGGGTGGAAAAATGTTCTTTGACATCAGAAAAATTATAGGCCTTTGAAAGCTGGTACAGGAGCAGTTAAATGCTCAACATATTGAAGAATCAACCAGTCCTTAGAATTCTCCAGTATTTGTTATTAAACAGAAATCTGGAAAATGGAGAATGAGAACAGACCTAAGAGCTATTAATAAAGCGATTCAGCCAATGGGCTCTTTACAGTCTGGAATTCCCCTGTTTTCTCTGTTACCTAAAAGATGGCCTATTATAGTGACTGATTTGAAGGACTGTTTCTTCACTATACCTTTACCACAAAAAGATAGAGAAAAATATGCTTTCATGGCGCCTACTTATAATAATTCTCAGCCTGTTAAGAGGGGGATGTGGGGATGTGGGGTGGTTTGGGAGGGAGGGCTGGAGGGTGGGAGGAAGGAGGAGGGGGGATCTGTGGATAGTATGTAGAGTGAGTAGAAAATTTCTTAATAAAGAAAAATGAAAAGAAAAAAAGAGACATCAATGGAAGGTTCACCCATAAGGGATGTTAAACAGCCACATCCTGTGCCAATATTTTTTTGACTTCAAAAATTGTTGGGCGACATTGCCCATCTGTGACTCACTGTTGGTGTAACAAATTAAGAACTGAGTAATTTGTTTCAAACTTTAAACGGTGACAAGGACTTAAATAGTCCAGGAGAATTAGTAGCTGAAGCCCAGAGAGAATTGGCTTTGGTGGAAAAGAAATTACAGGGTACTCATGTGGGTCCTTTGGATCTGGAGCTTGATTGCATTCTGGTTATTTTACCCTCTATGCATTCCCCTATAGGGATTTTAATGCAGAGGGAAAATACTATCTTAGAGTGGATATTTTTTACATACAGAGTAAAAAATAAAGACATATGTGCAAAAAAGTTTCTGAATTGATTCTAAAAGGAAAATTAAGACTTTGTCAGTTGACAAGAATGGACCCAGTAGAAATTGTAGTACCTTTTACTAATGATGAGATTGCTTCATTGTGGGCAGAAAATGAAAATTGGCAAAGACCTTGCAGTAATTTCTTGGGAGAGATAAGTAACAATTATCCAAAAAGTAAGAGATTTTTGCCACGACCCGCACAGCAGCTTGAGCACGAAATCTGGCCAGGGACACCAAGGTTAAACAGCACTCTAGACACCCAGTCTCAGTTCGTCAGGGAAGCAGCTGCAGCAGAAGCCTCTTTATTCATACAAACATGGGCTTATATACCTCTCCAACAGCTGGAGCCAATGAATGGTTACTCTGTATCCAGAGGCAAGCCAGACACTGTTTTCCAAGCAAGAAAAACCACAGGGGAACTGATCCCCAGCACTCTCCAGAGCCCAACTGCATTTTTACACAAACAACTGGGATAGGACAAAAAAGGGCATTTAAGATCAAGGCAGCAAACTCATTGCTTCTGACAATTTTGGTTTACACAAAAAACTAATTGGGTTTTATTTTACCTCATATACTAAAGGTACCACAATTTCTGGAGCCCCTACATTTTATACTGATGCAAATAAATCATGAAAGGCTTGGTATAAGTCAGGAAAATTAAGTAAAGCTTCAAGTCCTCATGATTCAGTTCAGAAATCAGAATTATATGCTATTCTCATGGTATTATTAGATTTTTTCAGAACCTCTTAATATAATTACTGACTTTCAATATGCAGAAAGAGTTATGTTATATATTGAAACCACTTAACTTCATTATTTATACAACTACAGGAAATAGGAATAGGAATCATCCCATATATATATATATATAAAACACATCAGATCCCATATGGGTCTGCCAGGCCCTCTAGCACAACATAATGATGAATTTGATTAGTTATTAATAGGAAATGTGCTTGAGGCCTCAGAGTTTCATAAAAAGCATCATGTCAATAGCAAGAGTTTCAAAAAGGAATTTTCTATCACAAGGAAATTACATCACAAGAAAATGTCCTACTTGTTCCTTGTATAACCAAACTCCACTACCTGTAGGAAGTAACCCAAAGGGTACTCAAAGAACTAAAATTTGGCTAATGGATGTGTTTCATTTTGCAGAATTTGGAAAATTAAAATTTTTTTTTTTTGATTTTTCGAGACAGGGTTTCTCTGTGTAGCTTTGCGCCTTTCCTGGAACTCGCTTTGGAGACCAGGCTGGCCTCGAACTCACAGAGATCCACCTGGCTCTGCCTCCCGAGTGCTGGGATTAAAGGCGTGCGCCACCACCGCCCGGCGGAAAATTAAAATATTTACACCATACCATAGATACATATTCAGGATTTCAATGGGCAACTGCTTTGAGTTCTGAAAAGGCTCATTCTTTAATTACACACCTATTAGAAACAATGGCCATTATGGGAATACCTGTGTAAATTAAGACTGACAATGCTCCAGCATATGTGTCTACTAAAATGAAATAGTTTTTTTGAATATTATAACATAAAGCATATTATAGGTATACCACACAACCTCACAGGACAAGCAGTAACAGAAATGTCTAATCTAACTTCAAAGAAATGATTAATAAACAGAAGAGAATAACAAAGACCCCCAGAGATAGATTGCATAATTCTTTATTAACTTTATATTTTCTAAATGCTAATGAGAAAGGAACAATAGCTGCAGAGAGATATTGGATAATAGAAAAAAACCGTGAGTTAAATCAGCCTATATATTTTAAGATATATTAAACTCAGAATGGAAACCAGATATGTGTTATGTTGGGGAGAGATTTTGCTTTTGTTTCCATAGGAGAAGAAAAACTATGGATACTATCAAAATTGATAAAGAATAGATTTGAACAGGAGAGTCTTCCTGATGAGGAGAGGAGATAGCTAAAAGTTAAATTGGCCTAAAGGTATAGTATATTTTCAACAGGAAAACTTTTCATAAGTCTTCCTAAATATTTGTTTTGTTGTCCTTTACAACTATAAAAGGCAAATGGTCATTTTGTAGTCCCAATTTAAGTAAACATTAAAGCTGGCTGTAGGATTGGAGCATGGCTCTCTCTTTCTCTAAACCTAAGCATGTTTGTTAAAGAAAAATCCAACACCTCTGTCTATGTCAGAGGAGCCATCTGAAGTGGGACAGAAGAAAACCAAAATTTAGGGACTTTTCTATTGCCAATAATCTCAGGTCCTTTTGTTTTATTTTAACTATTTAAAACTTTTCATAGATATAAGCATTATCTCTAAATTTATAAGACAATTCTGTATATGACATTTAAAATGTCTAAGTTTTCAGCAGTGAACAATAACCATTCATAACAGTGACCTTTGATGTCTCTAATAGAAGACGGGCCCCACAGTGGTGATTCTATAGGGATTGTGGTCATGCCATTAAGAGGACCAGCACCACTCAAAGATCAATATCAGACTACACACTACTCAGGACAACTCTCAAGTTGCTTGCCGAGAGGGCCCAAACTTATAAGATACTTTAGCCAGGATTTCAAATAAGACTGGACAACAAATGTTGCAGCTGGTTTTCTCAGGACTTGGCCAATATTTCAGTTTTTTCAGGGTATCATCACCCCAGACAACAGGAACTAATTTTGGGGACATGATGCCCACATTCCTAAGATGTGGGTAGAATGGTATTTGGTCATATAGTGGGTTATGGATGATTGTCATAATTTATGGGGGTTGTTTATTAATTATTACTGGTATTGGCAAAGGTGGAAGTTATACAAATAATATGACATTCAGGGATCTCTTTGAAAAGAAGAAGAAAGAGGGGGATTTAGGAATGATAAGATAGAAGTGTAGATTATTGAATCTACTTTAAATAATAGGATTGATTATTGAATCTACTATAAACTAATGGGTAACTATTGATCTCAAATATTTTGTATTTATAAGGACTTTTGTATATTAACACAAATTTAAGGTAAATTTTGTTGCAACATACTGTATGTATGTTTCTGTTCTTGTTTGGGAGATTTTTGTATATTGATAAAAATTTAAGGTTATTTTTGTTACAACATATTCTATGTATGTTTCTATTTTTTGAGGTATTCTGCCTATGCACCTCTTTTGGAAATGTAGGGTGAAGTTCTAGTTTTTGAAAGCTATTATTATAAACTATACAAGATAATTAGGAAATATAGGTTAGTGGTTATTTATTTATAACAGTCAAAATTGTAGATATGTTAGGTATGCTTTCCAGATCATATAGAGATACATTTTAGATAGATAGATGGTCTTCAAACCTTTCAAAGACCTACAGAGTATGGCATTTAAAATGTTTTGTTAACTTAGGGCTTTACATGTCAATGAGACATAGCTGCTCCTGGCAGCACCAATTTACTTCAGAGATAATGGGCATCAAAGAAACTCCTTATGAAGTTTGCTTTCAATATGTCAAGGCTAGCCATTTGGGCAAGAAGCTGCTCCTGCCTGGACTGCTTGACAGTATGTTGTATAAACTGGACATGCAGGACTCACAAGAAAGTGACCACAGAACTTTGCCACAACAAGGCAGGATGGTCCTTCAGGGTACCTGTTTCACAGAAGAAACTGTCAGACATTCTGAAGGACACAGAGGAGAGTGACTGACAAACTTTGAAAAGTCTACCAGATACTGTGGGCCTGTAGGCTAAAGATGGATGCCCCAACATTGCAGAGAAACTTTGAGTGACTGTCCAGGCAGTCAGATGTCTCTGTCATTTCTAGAGTTTTTGAAAGTTGTTTGCAATGCATTTTTTGTTTATTTAAATAATATTATATCATTCTGGAGCCTTTGATAGAGTTGAAGACTAGATAGTTATAGTTGCAGTTTTCCTTAGATATGCTAGAAAGTAAATTAGGTATAGAATTTTGGATTTACTAAGATAGGATAGATTATGGAGTGCTTTCTTTACTTTACCAGACACAAATGAATTGGAACTCAGTACATTGTGAATGTAATCTTTACTTGATAATTTTTCTTATTATATACAGTCTTATGTTAAGGTTAAAACCTTTCATTTTTGTTTAGAAAAAAGGGGAGGGGAATGTTGGGGAATATTATTTAAAGTGTATGTCATTTTTTTCATACTGCTTTTCTTAACAATTCAAAGATGTGCTTGATTAAATAAAATTAACCTAGGAGCAGGAGGCTGAGTCAGCAGGTAGCTGACAGGAAATGGTAAGGAGGAACCATGTGTCGCAAGGGTTTAAGTATGGGCTGAGAGAAGGAGGAGGGAAAGGTTAGCTGCTAGTTATTCAGCCTCTCTGAGGAGCAGAATTCCACCTAAACCATTTAGTACTCTGAAAAAGTCAGTGCCTGAGGGAACAAAACTCCCTCAGGCTGTAGCCCTTGTGGCCAAGCTGTTGCTTAAGGGGCAGCCACTAGACAATAAAAAACTTAACTACAGCCTTTTATCTTGGGTATGTAGGAGTAGTACTGGTGGTGGGGTATCCATAACAAAGACAAGCTTTTTGCTTCAAATTGGGTACCACCTTTGTGGTCTTAGGGCAAGTAAATGCTACACTATCACTTGGTACTAGGAAACATAATTTGTAAGCATATCCACAGTCCCATAAGCTCTCTTCACGATTCAGGGGGGAGTCAGGAGCTAAGGCAGAGATGCATGCACATTAAGCTCTAACACTAGGACCTTGAAAACTCCCACTGCAGTCCCACCGTATAATGCCCCAATTTCTTCTTCCACATCTGATGAGCTGCTTGGTCACACATTAGTTGAATACCTTCATGGAGGAAATATCCTTTATTAAGGTGCATAGAAATTGGGAGAGAATTAAAATGGATAGAGAATTTAAAATATTTGGATCTGGTTAACAGGCAGAAGTCAGGACTCCCTGTGGTCACTGCACGTTTAACCTCAATGTGTCTCATTCTATATTCACTTAGTATTAATCAAGGCTGACGTTTGCCTTGCTACAGCTCCATACTAATACTGGTTTGTTCATTTGCTCATTCTTCTTTTCCTGCCTTCCTCCTTTCATTCCTTCCTCTGTCAATTGTTTGAAACATGGGAGTGCTATGTAGGCTGGGGTGACCTCAAACTTGCGACCCCCCTTCCGCAGCATCCTGCGTCCTCTGAAATACTGCAAATAGCTGTGGGCGCTCTGTAGAGTGTGTAATAGCTGTTTTTACAGCACGCTCCCTTGTAATATGTGGAGCGCTTGCCGTAACAACTGTTTAATGTTTTAACTATTACCACCAGTTAAAACCTGGTATTAGTTAATTTTCTGTTGACATAAAAAATGCTATGAGTAAGGCAACTTATGGAAGAGTTTATTTTGGCTTATGGTTCTGACTGGATGGCTACTCACAACACCAGGGAGGCTACCTGGAAAACAGGACCCCAAGAAAGACACAGGGATCACCCAATGACAGAGAAATGGATGAGATCTACATGAACAACCTGGACGTGAGTGGGGGTAATGAGGGGCGAGGGTTGAGGGAAAGAGAACTTGGGGGAGCGGGAGATCCCAACTGGATCAAGAACAGAGAGGGAACACAAGGAATGTTCGTGGTAAATGAAGACCACATGAGAATAGGAAGGAGCAAAGTGCTGGAGAGGCCCACAGAAATCCACAAAGATGCCCCCACAATAGACTGCTGGCAATAGCTGAGAAATAGCCCGAACTGACCTACTCTGGTGATAGGATAGCCAAACACCCTAATTGTCGTGCTAGAAACCCCATCCAATGACTGAGGGAACTGGATGCAGATATCCACGGTCAGGCCCGGGAGTCCAATTGGCGAGAAGGAGGAGGGTTTATGAGAGCAAGAGTTGTTGGGACCAGGGATGGATGGAATACAGGGACAAGTGGCCAAACGAATGGAAACACATGAACTGTGAACCAATGACTGAGGGGCCCCCAACTGGATCAGGCCCTCTGAATGGGTGAGACAGTTGATTGGCTTGATCTGTTTGGGAGGCATCCAGGCAGTTGGACCGGGTCCTGTGCTCATTGCATGAGTTGGCTGTTTGAAACCTGGGTCTTAGCAGAGACCCTTGGCTCAGCCTGGGAGGAGGGGACTAGACCTGCCTGGACTGAGTCCACCAGGTTGATCTCAATCCTCAGGGGAGTCTTTGCCCTGGAGGAGATGGAAATGGGGGGTGGGCGGGGCGGGAGGGGGAAGAACGGGGGAATCTATGGCTGATATGTAAAGTTGAATTATATTGTAAAATAAAAAAAAAGAGTCTATCAGGGAGGGGAGACATGTCAAAAAGCAGCAGACATGAGGGCAAGAACAGGACGCTGGTTGATCACATTCTCAAACACAAGCACATAGCATTGAGAGTAAACTAAGTAGGATAAGGCTGTGAACTCTCAAAGCCTGCTGGCAGTGACAGCTTCCTCCAGGCAAGCTACACCACCTCCTCAAACAGCGCCACCACCTGGGAACCAAGTGTTGAAATACATGAGCCTATGAAAGACATTTCTAATTCAAACTACCACAGATACTCTGTTTAAAAATCTCATTGGTTCTAATTATTTCTCTTTAATCCATGAATATCCAATTTAATTCATCATCCCACATCAACACACATGTTTTATATTTAAATGATAAAAACCAAAAACGTGGGGAAATCATTTTAAAATCTCTATTTCATTCTATACCTCTCAAACACTTACAATAATTAAACAATTAACTGCCAAACAAATAACAGCAGTAGCAATAAAACGCCTCTAAAAAGCTAGAAGAAAGTATCAATGTGTACTTATTTATCATCTTAATTTTTAAACTTCTAAGTTTAAAATACATTCAAGGATCTAGTTTTTCAATTTTGAGCATTTGAGATTTAAAATGTGTATAAAGGCCGGGCAGTAGTCACGCATGCCTTTAATCCCAGCACTTGGGAGGCAGAGCCAGGCAGATCTCTGTAAGTTTGAAGCCAGCCTGGTCTAGGACAGGCACCAAAACTACACAGAGAAACCTTGTCTCAAAAATACAAATAAATAAATAAATAAATAAGTAAGTAAATAAATAAATAAAAATAAAGTGTGTATAAAAACAGTAAGAGCAAAGAACATGGCAATGGTTAGCTGGACAGAGAGTTAAAGGCTGGTGTCATCAGGAAAACAGTTGATCAAGTAGATAGTTTGATGAAAAAGGAATTCACAAATGTGGAGATGTTAATAATCAATAAACTTGGAAAATTGTGCAACCTTATTACTAATAAAAATGTAGACTCAATAAAATAAAAATTTCTGTCTCTTTATTTTGGAAAATGTCTTTTAAAGCTATGCCAATTATTGCAGAATATTTGGTAAAATGTGGATCCTTAGTTCATGGGGGAAGCCTACTGAGAAGTGGTTTAGCAATGGTTCAGAGATTCTGCAAGCATGTGGACAGTGCTTTGATTGACTGCACTGAGAGAAGACTTTGTCAGTACCAGGATGTGGTCGAGTGATCTTCCTGACAGGAAGATCTGGGAAAAGTGTGAAGGTTCAGCTGTGAGTGAACAGGTACTGCATACATCCTTAGTGAAACAGGATGTGTTGTTAAGGAATGGTGCTTAGGAAAAGTGTTTAAAAACATGAACAAATACAACTATCCTTATAAATGACAGCACACACACACAAAATAGAAATAGATAAAATACAAGAATATTTTAAAATGATGTCCATGGAAAATAATCCTGAAGAAAATAGTTCACAAAAATTGTGCTTACATTGTTTATCGTTGAGTGGTGGGGATATGGATAACATTTCTTGTTTTTCATTTTTGTAAATACAAAAAAGAATGTCTTTGAGGGGGACAGATTTCATTTATTTACTTATTATTTATTTGTTGTATGTGTGTCTTTGTATATGTATGTCAAATGTACGTGTGCCCACAGAGGTCAGAAGAGAATGTAAGATTCCCTGGAGTTGGCATTACAAATAGCTGTGAGCTGCTTGATGTGATCCTCTGTAAGAGCAGCAAATGTTCTTAACTGCTGAGCTATCTCTCTATTACCTAGGTTTTCTTTTTTTAAATATGGATTTTTAAAACAGTTGTGGTCTCTGTTAATTCTTGTTGCATTTACCTGATTAACTTAAAATCTTTTAGTCCTATTCATGTGGTTCTTTATTTCAATTGTATTCATTTGTAAGTATAAAATAATTGAGTGAAATTACAACCTTGATTTGGCATCTATCTAACTTCTAGTACCCCCCTTACTAAAATCCACTTACACTTATTCCCCATATATCATATTTGAATATAGCCTCCACATATTCTCTCGTGGTCTTAACATCATCTCTAGATTACTATTAATGCTTAATGAAAGTGTTATGTAAATAATTGTAATATAATATTATTTAAATAATAGTGACAGAAAAATGGTCTCTAGATGTTGAATACAAGTTTAAGTGTTATGTTTCTTCTTCCAAATATATTAGATCTGTGGTTGGCTGAACTCACAGATAGGGAAGTCACAGTGATAGAAGGCTGGATTAATTCATCCTTGAGGTGACCTGTGAACTGAATCTTCATTCTCTCTCCTCTGGATACTATATTGATAGGAACAAAACTGTTGGCATCCATACACTCTATCAGATAATAATAAAGCTATGAAGAGAACAGCAATTGGTTATTCAATACCAGATGTTCATCCCTTAAAACATATCAAAATATATAAATACAAGTAATGTTATACATACTGAGCAGATTGTATTTATGTATTTAGGAGTGTGTGTGTGTGTGTGTGTGTGTGTGTGTGTGTGTGTGTATAACAATTAATGAAAAGAAGAGGCCATAAATTTGAAAGAGAGCAAGGAAGTGTATATGAGAAGATTTGGAGCGAGGAAAGGGAAGAGGAAGTGATATAATTAATCTAAAGAAAATAAACAATTAAAAACAAAACTAAATTAAGCCTCTAAGTTAGTGTGCCTGATATTTTTTTCTCTGTAACTCACCTGATAAGCTGGTTAGCTTTTGTCAACTTGACACAAACTAGAGTCACCTAGGAAGACAGAATGTCAATGGAGAAGTTGCTTTCATCAGTCAGCTGGTCCTGTGGTCATGTCTTTGGGGGCACTTACTTAATTTCCAATCAATGTACGAAGGCCCAGCCCCTCTAGGAGGTACCATCCCCAGACAGGTGGGCCTGGGCTGTATGAGAAAGGTAGTTGAGGAAACCAGAGAAAGTGAGGCAAGCTGGGGAATAGCTTTGTGCTGTGGCCTCTGCTTCAGTTCCTCTCTGCCTCTTTTACTGCCTTAGTGTCTCTCAATTTGTAATAGGAAGCTGTAATAGGAAATAACCCCTTTCTCTTCAAGTTGCTTTTTGGTAATGATGCTTAATAACAGCATGGGAAAGCAAATTAGTACACCTGTGAAATGCAATCTTGTGGGACAAACAGTAGTGGCTCAAGGCAGGCAATGAATAGAGAAGAAAGAAAGGAAGATCAATGATCTGAATGCACACCCTGGAGAGGTTGATGTGGGAAAGCCTGATTACAAACCTAACTTCATGGTTTTTTGGTTTTGTTTTTTTTGTTTTTCTGGAGACAGCTCTAGGCCAGAGTTCTCATCTTTCCTACGTTGACTGTCATGGTAGTACAAAACTATGATGTGTGAGACAGACTTGTTTTGTCAAAGTTAGACAAACATCTGTTTTACAGAATTCTTCATGTTCCTTGCATTTCTGGATGACTGAAATAAAGAGGACCCCAAGGTGTCATCAAGTCACACACTAAAATGGAGAGCCTCTGTTAGCCTAGGTCACTGAAGAACTATGTGGAACATGATTGCTCTCCATGTCTTACCAGCATTTCTATTCACAGGAAATGGCCTCCTCATGTGTTAGCAATGACATAATTTCAGATTGATTAAAGACTTTTTTTAGACAGCAATTTATTGTTTCATTGTGTAACCTGGCTGATATGGGACTTGCTGTATAGACCAAGGTGGCTTGGAACTCCCAGATATCCATCTGCCTCTGAGTGCTGGCCTTAAAGGTGTGCTCTACTACATCCCCACAGGCCTGGTTTTTAAAACATGTATCCAACTATAATGATGTAATACTCAATATTTTCCAAGTAACCTTGGTGCGCATGATGTGTGTGTGTGTGTGTGTGTGTGTGTGTGTGTGTGTGTGTGTTTGTCATTCATTCTGAATTAAGGGAGAAAATTTTCCCCAAAAGTTTTCTCACAGATGTCTCACCAAAGACCCATGGCAGGCAGCCATTATGCTGTAGATAGTATATGTGGAAACGTGGTTCCATATTTTATATTACTTAATTACAATTTGTTATTATTCTACTTTGGATTTGCAAAAACATCTTAGTTATGTTTTTTATTTTTGTCCTCTTCACATTTAAGAAACAACCTTTCTGTATGGTCATGGAAGCTAATTACTAATTATTGTGAGCAGATTGCATTTGTGGAAAGTTCAATACTTTATCAAGACTAGACTTAGAATATGGTAGTATGATGGCTATTCTTAGTTGTCAACTTGACTATATCTGGAATTAACTAAAACCCCAAAATGGCTGGGTACACTTGTGAGGTATTTTTGCTTAATCTTTTGAAGTGGAAAATCCACTTCTAATCTGAATCTTTGAGAAAGGGAAGACACATCTTTATTCTAGATCTTTTGAGGTAAGAAGACCCACCTCTAATCTGGGCCATGCCTTCTTCTGGAAGCCTATATAAAGGACATGGCAGTTTCTCTCTTTGCCTGCTTGCTCTCTCTCTCACTAGCAAGTCCATTCTTTCTCTGACATTAGAGCCTACTTCTTTGGGATTTCTGCATATACTGTAGACCAGCTGAGATATCCAGCCTTGTGGACTGAACAGCTACTAGATTCTTGGACCTTCTATTCATAGGCAGCGATTGTTGGATTAGCTGGACCATAGACTGCAAGTCATTCTAATAACCCCCCCACCCACGTATATACATATACACATATATGGACACACACACACACACACACACACACATATTCATGTGCACAGAGAGAGAGATTCATTCTATAAGTTCTATTATTCTAGAGAACCCTGACCAATACAGGAAGTATGTGTGTTTTCAGATACTTTACCTTCAGAAAAGACTGTTGCTTTGATGTATATCAACCCATTTAAAATACAATCACACAGCAAACCTCAATGTCCTCCCACTACTCAGAACAGTGCTCTTTCTTCTGGCCCAGCTTAGCTGAATCTTCAGGGTCCATGCTGGGATCATTCACAGACCAAGGTTTCATTTTTGATGGCAGGAATAAGGCCTATCCATGTTTGTTTACATGGGACAAAATGATTATTAGAATCAAAAGAACTGAGAAGACCAGAACCCATAACTTAGAATCAGTATGGGAGGCAATACACCTGTCCAAGAAGAAAAGTGATTATGACTGCCTTGTAAACAGTAACCACAGTATTTTTATCTACTCTTTGAGATGTGTGTGATTCTGACTCCACTCTCAACAAATTGCACCATGTGAAAGAAGCACAGGTCCAGTGAGTGAAATTCAGGTGTTGGAGTTACAGGAGTTGGACTACCTGTCATAGTAAGTCTAAGATGAAGGATGCTACTGTAGGAAAGCACATCACTTACTCTTGAGCCACCTCTTTAGCAAGGGAATTAATGATGGAAGTACTGAGTAGAAAGTCCTCCTGAGTTCGTTTCACAAATCCCAACCTATGATGTGACTGTTGGCATGTCCCCAGCAGCATATCACATTCAAAGCCTGCTTTTCCTGTCTTCTTCAGCCCACCTGCATTTCTAACTCCTGATTCTTTCTCCCTAGGCTCGCCCCTGTGAAAGGTGGGAGATGGCCATGAAAAGGCAGCAGGGCAACAAAGGATGGGGTACGTGCATATTATAGTAGTCTTACTCATTTATTTTTATTATAAGGTTGTAATACTGTCTAATTATTTCTTGAAATATGCTTTATCATTAGTAGATAATGTTACTAATATGTCTAGAAATCAATTTTTGTAGGTGATCTATAACAAATGTCTTAAATGGTGATATTGTTATTAATGTTTTTAGTTCACTGTAGACCTTATTACTGGTTTAGACCAAGTGATACATGGCATTTTTCTGTGCACACATGAATAGGGATGGTATGGCAACAAGCAACTCAGGGAGATCCTTCATTTAGAAATTCAACCTTGAATCAGATAACTACCTTGAGCTATACACACTGGCACACACATAGATACAAACACACACTAAACTACCAGATACATTTTGTAACGAGTGCCTATTTTAGAATCAAATAATATTTCAATAGTTGGTAAAAACTGTTTTTTCCTTAGTCACTTTATGTGTTTCATTTAATAAGAATAACAGAGTTAATGAAGACAACAGTATCCTATGGTTTTATTTATTTACTATTCTGCCCTCATCTATTTTTCCTTAGCAGTATTTTTTAAGCAATGTGATTAAATAGTTGGCATAAATGGCAATGGTATTTAATATGAATACATGATTGGCAGTGTCAAGCGGAGTTTTGTCTTATGAAAGCCTATAATAAGGAATAAGTAGTGTAAACAGTCAAACTAGAAGAATTTCTATTTAATTACTAAGGATGTTTTATTGCTCCTTTATTTGGGGTAAGAATTGTATATTTTCTTTAGGAAGTATCAAAGCAAAAATTCTTGGAAGTTAAGCAGCTATTGCTAAATTTATCCTTTTTTAAAAAAAGTTATTTTTATTTTGTGTATATGTGTGTTTTGTATGAATGTATGTCTGTGCACCATGTGCATACAACAGCCATGAAGACCAGAAGAGGACAACAGTACCTCTGGAACTGGAGTACAGGCGGTTGTGAGCCTCCATGGGGGTGCTGGGGATTGAACCCAGGTTCTCTGGAAGAGGAAGTGCTCTTAACTGCTGAGGCAGATCCCAAAAACATCTTTTTAGAAAGCATAATCATTTGTTAATTTTTTTCTTTACAAGCATTTAAAAGCCACAGAGTGGCTTTCTATAATGATCAAATCTGACTAGAGATGAAAACAATTGCCCAGAAGCCTCTGGAGGAAAGAAAATGGGTCAACTTGACAAAGTTGGATAAAAAAAATGTAATCAACTATATTTATCCTAGGGGAGGGGAACTTTGAGTGGTATGTCTTCCTCTAGCATGTCATGGAACTAAACATAAGTGGAACAGAAAAGGTATCTGGAGAGACTGCTTCCTTTACAATTCTAGGAGACATAATTTTAATTTTAAAACATGTCATTTAGTTTTCAATTACTAACAATACATCCTGAACATTATTCCCCTTCAGGAAGAATACTGTGCATTTCTATATCATTGCACAAGGGTATTAAATATGAGAGGATTAATGATTTAAAATCTTGCAATGATATATTTAAAATCTTGCCACATTGTCATTATCCATTCATCACTTGATGAACACCTCAGCTGCTTCTATTTCCTGGATATTGTGAATATTTCAGCACTGAACATGAATGAACAAGTATCTCTTGTAGTAGAATTTAGAGTTTGTTGGGTCTATATGCCCAACAGTGGTATAACTGGATTATATGGTAGATCTATTTTTAGCTTTTTGAGAATTCTCCACACTGATTTCCATAGTGGGTGTATCAGTTTGCACTTTCACCAACAGTGAATAAATGTAACATTTATGCCAGCACTTGATGTGATTTTCTTTTGTTTGTTTTTAATCTTGGTCATTCTGACTGGAATAAATTGAAGTCTCAAATTAGTTTTAATTTTAATTTCTTATATACATAGACATTGAACATTTAAAATATTTCTTAGCCATTTGTATTTCTTCTTTTGAGAACTCTGCTTAGTTGACTAACTTTCAAATTAGTTTGTTATCTTGGTGTTTAGATTTTTAGTTATCTGTATATTCTAGAAACTAACCCTCCATGCTGGTTAATGTTTGTAAACTTGACATAAATTAGAGGCATCTTGGAAGAGGGAACAACAATTGAGGAATTGCCTTAATCAGATTGGGTTGCAGGCCTGTTTGTGGTACATTTTCCTGATTACTGTTTAATATGGTAGGGCCCACCCACTGTGGGCAGTGCCATTACTGGGTAGGTGGTCGTGGGTTTTATAACCAAGTAGAATAAACCATAGGAAGCAGCATTCTTTTATAGTCTCTGCTTCAGTTCTTGTCTAGAGTTCCTGCCTTTACTCCCCTTTGTGATGGTTTGTGACTTGGGAATTGTGAGATGAAACAAACATTTTTCTCCTCAAGTTGCTTTTGGTCATGGTGTCTATCACAGTGGTGGAAAGCAAAGGAGGAAACCCTCTGTCAGGTGTAAAACTGGTGAAGACTTTTCTCCACTTTATAGGCTCTCTCTTTACTTAGATTATGGTATTATTTGTTGTACAGAAGTATTTTACTTTCATGTAGTCTCATTTGTAAATTATTCACCTTAATTTATGCAATATTGGAGTCAAATTAAAGTCTTATTTGTATCTTTCAGTTGAAGCATATTCCTTACTTTCTTCTCTAGCAGATTCAGGGTATCAGGACTTATGTTGAGGTCTTTGACTCATTTAGAATTGAGTTTTGTGCACGGTAAGAGATAAGGATTCCATTTCATTTTTTTTACATTCAGCTATCCAGTTTGTCCAACACCATTTGTTGTTGCTATCTTTTCTTCAATGTACTTTTTTTTTGCTTCTTTGCCAAAAATCAGGCAGCTGTATGAATTTGAGAATATATCTGGGTCCTCAGTTCTATTCCATTGATTAATGTAGTTGCTTTTATTCTGGTACCATGTTGTTTTTATTGCTATAGCTCTGCAGCATAACTTGAAAGCAGGAATGGTGAACTCTCCAGCAGTGTTTTTATCGCTCAGAATTGTTTTGTATCTCATGAATCTTTTGTATTTCCATATAAATTATAAAATTATTTTTCCAATTTCTTTGAAGAACTGTATTGGAATTTTTATGAGGTTCCATTGATTCTATAGATTATGTTCGATAAGGTGGCCATTTTCATAACATTAATTCTACCAACTTATGAGCATAGGGGTGTCTTTACATCTTCTGGTGTCCTCTTCAATTTCTTTCTTAAGTGTTTTAAATTTGTCATTAGCTGTATGTTTCACTTTGGTTAAGTTTGATTTGTATTTTTAAGGCTATTGTAAATGAGACTGTTTCTCTGTTTTTTTTTCTTGGTATGTATATTGTTAGGATACAGGACATATATTAATATTTTAATATTTTTGTGTTAAATTTGTATCTTGCTGTTTACTTTGCTGAATGTGTTTAGCTTTAGGAGTTTTTTTGGTGGAATTTTTAGGGTCCTTTTTTTTCAAGAAATTCTTAGACTTTAATCAAAAGTAATGCATCATGGGGAATAGGTTCCCAAAATTCAGCTAAGCACAAGGGACAGGTCCTGATCTCACTGCTAGGAGCCTTACAAACAGACCAAGTTGCAAAACTGTCACACACATTCAGAGGTCCTAGATTGGTCCTATGCAGGCTCCCTACTGTTGGTCTAGAGTCTAGTTTTCTCTTTGGATTCCTCCATCATGACCTTGACTCCTCTGGCTCATATAATCCCTCTTTCCTTTCTGCTTGGCTGTGGATCTCCACATCTGCTTCTATCAGTTACTAGATAAAGGTTCTGTGATGATAATTAGAGTAGTCACCAATCTGATTACAGTAGAGGACCAGTTCAGGCACCCTCTCCACTACTGCTAAGGGTCTTATCTGGGGTCATCCTTGTGGATTCCTGGTAGTTCCCTGGCACCAGGTTTCTCCCCAGCCCTGCATCCTGCCCCCAAACCACTTCCTGCACCCAGTTTGCCCAACCTGCTCCCTCAAGTTCCCACTCCCCCAATCCCTGCCCCCAGCTTACCCAGGAGATCTCTTCTATTTTCCATTCCCAGGGAAATACATGCATCTCTCTTTGGGCCCTCTCTGTCATCTGGCCTTCCAGGGGCTGTGGATTGTAGGTTGGTATCCTGCACTTTACTCCTAATATCCATTTATGAGTGAGTACATACCATGTTTGTCTTTCTGGGTCTGGGTTACCTCACTCAGAATTATTTTTCCTAGTTTCATCCATTTGCTGCAAATTTCATGAGGTCATTGTTTTTTACAGGTAAGTAATACTCCATTGTCTAAATGTACCACATTTTCCTTATCCATTCTTTAGTTGAAGGGCATCTAGGTTGTTTCCAGTTTCTGGCTATTATGAATAATGCTGCTCTTAACACAGTTGAGCAAGAGTCTATAGCTAGAAGTTTCTCTGGTCCTGCCTGGGCCCTGCAGTCCTGTGGCCTGCTTATAAAATAATCACACAGAGGCTTAATATTATTGATAACTGCTTGGCCATTAGCTCAGACCTACCACTGACTAGCTCTTACATTTAAACTCAGCCCATTTCAGTTAATCTATAAGTTGCCACATGTTCTGTGGATTTACCTGTGTGCCATTCCATGCTGCTCCTTGGATGGCGGGCTGGCTTCTCCTGACTCAGCCTTCCTCTCCCTGAACTCTCCTTCTCTGCTATCCCACCTATACTTCTTGCCTGGCTACTGGCCAATCAGCATTTTATTTATCAACCAATCAGAGCAACACATCCACAGCATACAGAGCAACATCACCTATCTAGTGTCCTTGTGGTATGATTAAGCATCCTTAGGGTGTATGCACAAGATTGGTATAGCTTGGGTCTTGAGGTAGATTGATTCCCATTATTCTGAGAAACTGCCATATTGATTTTTAAAGTGGTTGAACCAATTTGCACTCCCACCAGCAGTGGAGGAGTGTTCCCCTTACTCTACACCCTCTCCAACATAAGCTGTTATCAGTGGTTTTGATCTTAGCCATTCTGACAGGTGTAAGATGGTATCTCAGCATCATTTTGGTTTGAATTTCCTTGATGACTAAGGACACTGAACAATTCTTTAAGTATATTTTGGCCATTTGAGATTCTTCTGTTGAGAATTCTGTTTAGATCTGTAGTACTTACAGAATCACACCATCTGAAAATAAGGATTCTTTGACATCTTTCTTTCTTATTTATTCTCTTGCTTTATTTATTTAGATATAATGTCTATACCTATATTGAACAGAAGTAGAGAGAGTAAACATCCTGGTATTTTTCATGGTTTTATTAGAAATGCTTAAAAGTTTTCTCCATTTAGGAAGATACCATGATAGATGAGGATATCATGGGAATAGGAAGAGGCAGGGTGCTGGGGAGGCTCTCAGAAATCCACAAGGTTGACCCCACCTTGGTCTGCTGGCAGTGGTCCAGAGGGTGCCTGGACTGGTCTACTCTGGTGACCAGCCTAGCAAATAAGCTAGCTGTCATTATAGAGCCTTTGTCTAGTGACTGATGGAGGCAGATACAGAGATCCAC
>CABHPH010150389.1:0-13640 GCA_902168325.1 Peromyscus nudipes
CCCCCACACACACACAACTAAAAATAAGATGGGGTGGGTGGGGAGATTTGGAATTTCGGTTTTTGGTTGGTTGGTTTGGTTTTTTTTTTTTTTTTTTGAGACAGGATTCTCTGTGTAGCTTTGGAGCCCTTCCTGGAACTCATTCTGTAGCCCAGGCTGGCCTCAAACTCACAGAGATCCACCTGCTTCTGTCTCCCTGCTTCTGTGTTGGGATTAAAGGTGTGCACCACCACCACCCGGCAAATTTGGGGGTTGTTTGGTTGGTTGGTTTGGTTTTTCAAGACAGGGTTTCTCTGTGTAGCCCTAGCTATACTGGAACTCGCTTTGTAGACCAAGCTAGCCTCAAACTCACAGGAACCCATCTGCCTCTGCCTCCCCAGTGCTGGGATTAAAGGTGTGTGCTACCAGGCCCAGCAACATTTGGAATTTTAAAGGCACATCATGGGCAGTGTTATAAGGACTTTACCATCCTTCACAGGCAGTACAATAAGGACTTTGGGTGGGAAAGAGGCACTGACTTTCCTCATGACTGACAAAAAATTGCAAAGTATAGCATTTCAAAGCTAGAAAGGAGCATTAACATTCCTGGAAATCACCTTAATATTTGAGGCTGTAAGACAACTGAGATCTAACTGGAGGGGAGCCGAGAGCAGGAACCAGGGGCTGGCTTGCACTGCATACACCCCTTAGTCACAAACCAGTGTGCCGTATGAAAGCCACTGAGGTGCTATGCCTGCAAAACTCTAACAACTCCATATAAAAAAGTGACTCGTTTGTAGAATCCAATATTCTGTATGCTCGTATTTGTATGGATATGTTTAAATCCTCATTAGAGCTTTTTAAAAAGGCCTTTATCTCGTTTTTAAGAACAGTTACTCTGTTCACTTAAATGAAGAAACTAGGCATAGTAATGTATGCCTGAACTCTTGGCCTAAGAAGGCTGAGGCAGGGCGACTGCTGTGAATTTGAAGACAGTTTGGGCTACATAGAAAGAATTTATTACAAAAATAAATAAAATCCCTTATGTTTCTTGGAAGTGGTACCTAGAAGCTTGCATCATGGACATAAGATGCTGGGAAATTCTAACTTAGGCCATCCCTTTATTCTCAGTCCAGAGTGCTCTTTAATCTTCAAACTAAGGAAAACTAAAAATGACTTAGATGCAGGTATTAACATGACTTTTTCTCGTGCAGAGAACGTCAGTCCCTACACCTGTTATGAAATCCGGGTGCATGCACTGTCAGAGGACCAAGGAGGTTGCAGCTCTACCCTGGGTGACTCCAGCCACAAAGGTGACCTTTAGGATCTTTCACTTAAGCTTCTGTTAGTGGTTTGAATTTGGAGGGTGACAGAAACCTCTTGTGTCCTTTTCCCCAGCACCACTGACTGGCCCTCAGATCACTGACATCATAGAGAAAAAGGAGAGCCTTTTTATTTCCTGGTCCCATATCCCAGTCCAGGAGTCAGTGGGCTGCATCCTCCATTACAGAATATACTGGAAAGAACGAAACTCTACTGTGCAGCCTGAGCTCTGTGGTATGTGTGAAAACCAAGTGCTGTGGGGCCTCCTGTTTAGATGTTGGAAAAGCACAGATTAGGCACGTCTCCACTCTACACAAGTGCTAGCACTAAGTCAGCACTTGTGAAATGAGCTGAATTATGAAAAATAAAAGACACCTAAATGCACACATGAAAAGTTATTGAATATGTGTTACATGCTAAGCAAATTGTTAAAAATACAGAAATGAAATGAGTGGACTAGGCTCTCACAGTGCCTGCTCACAAAGACTAAACTAGGATAGCTAAGGCAAGACAAGGTAGGCCTGGGCTACACAGTGAGACTCTGTCTCAAAGCAGATGACAAATAACACTTGTGTATTTGTTGAACTGGTTAAAAAAAAAAAACACCACATAAAGACAGGTAAAAGGTAAAAAGAAAACCAGTTTTACAGCCCCAAACTCCTGGTTTAGCGTGAGTTGTTTTTCTTTTTTGGTTTTTTTTGGTTTTTTTTTTTTTTGGTTTTTCAAGACAGGGTTTCTCTGTGTAGCTTTGCGCCTTTCCTGGAACTCACTTGGTAGCCCAGGCTGGCCTTGAACTCACAGAGATCCTCCTGGCTCTGCCTCCCGAGTGCTGGGATTAAAGGCATGCGCCACCACCGCCCAGCCTATCATGAGTTTTTAAACAAGAGGAATATGACACTCAAGAAAGCTCAGAATTATGATGTCATTGATGATGTTGATTGTCAAAGCAGAGCTGGCAATTCAATGAAACAAACAGTAAAGGCACTTCAGTGCTAATCATATACGTCCTTGAGGCTCAAAACATTCAGATACTTCTTAACTCTTCACATTTGTAATTACCATATTATTTTCTTCTTGGAATAGATAAAATACAGCACAATTTAGATAACTCTTTATGATCTATAATTGTTCTATAGCTAGAAAAGCAAACACAATTACAATAAATTCTGGCTGCAGCATTATCTCAAATGGTTTCATGAATCATTCCTTCAAGAAACTAGTCACTTGAGTTCTGATCTTCAGATCTTTGATCTAATCAGAGCTGCTTTGTTTTTATTTTTTGTTGTTTCTTGGGTTGGCCTTCTCTGTTTCATAAGCAGTTGGCTTTCTTTCAGGAGCATTTGTTAGAAAGAAGGGACATTTTCATCCCTTCATTGGAATTATTGGCTGGTGGTAGGCTCCAGAGTGTTGCCACGAGAGAGCTTTTTGCCTAGGAACCTTAAGAAGAATTGTCTTCTCTGTTGACCTTTCTCTCAGTTATGACTCTGTTAATTTTTACATTAGTTTTGAGAGAAAATAAAACTTCTCAGGCTGCTCTGTGTGTATTCCTCTGGGGGGGGGGAAATAACGCACACACAAAAATGTGCTTGGGATCTTTTTCTATATGGACCTGCACTTTCGATGATCTTTCCACATCTGTCTCTGTGAGCTGATTCATTCTTAATTAACAGCTCTGTAGACTTTCTGTCATTTGCTAGCTAATCTGTCACCAGGCCTGTCGGGGTAAGACAGTTCTGAGAGGCCTCCTAAAGGCTGGCCAATCAACTGGCCTTTTCATGGGGTATTTGGAATCCTTCCTGTAATATTTGCCCCAGAAATGATTTTCCTTTTGTCAAAATTTAAACCAATGCTTGTTCACAACCGCAAAGATCGGTGTGGTTAGCTGGTCCTTATAGCTGTTGCTGCAGACGTTGAAAATAACCTACTCTATCTTCTCACAGATCTGATGCGTGTAGAGCCTGCACAAGGGTATTTTTAAAGACGCTAAAAGGCAAGCTTCACAGTCTGACTTTTTACTAGTCTAGATTAAATTCCCACTTACTCCAGTAAGCACACATTAGTGACTAAGCCCCATTCCCTACCTATCCTCAGAGCCTTCAGTGTTCTGAGGAACTAGAAAAGTCTAGTGGTATTTGCTCCACCCATGACCTTGGGCTATAGGGTGCATTGTACAAGAGATGGCTCTGTGGTTAAGAGCACTGACTGATGTTCCAAAGGACCCAGGTTCAGTTCCCAGGCCTGCTGGTGTCTGATCATGCCAAAGTTAAAGAAAAAAAAAAGGGGGGGGGGACATGTGACCCTTCTCCCTCTCGTTTTAAGAGGTCATGTACAACAGCAGGAAACACCACCTCCTTCAGGCCCTACAGCCCAAGGTCATGGGCGGAGCAAATACCACTACATTACTCAGTCATAGAGAGCAATGCAAACGCATGTGGAAGTATCAGTTCTTTGTCACTACACTAGCTTTACAGGGACAGGTGAGGTGAAGAATTAAGAGGACCCAGCATCAGTGCACAGCTTGTTGTCAGGGTATCTGCTGGCATGGCCACATGCACTGGTGCTCCAACAGCAAAAACCTCCCTTCTGCAGGACACGTGCCTCTGCTGGCCTGTTTTTGCCAACAAGTTCTGAGTATTCAAGGACACAAGCTATAGCAATTCAATCACCATTTCTCTCCTCTAGAACACAACCAGAGAGATGGTAGGTGTACTTACTAAGTAAGCAGGGTATCCATTGAATAACAAATGGTTGAATTCATTCCCAGAATCAGTGTAACTGTTCAAGTCTACTCTTCTTGACCTTCATAGCCACATTCTTTCAGAGAGTTGGCAGCGATCACATCCTTCTAAATTCATCCCTTTATCACTGAGCCACCTGAGTTTAAATTTCCATCCACTGAGGCTTGAAGGGACCCCTTTATCTCTCCTGGGGATCACAGCCCAGAGGCAGCAGGACCAGTCTTTCTTGCTTGACTTCTCTCATTACACAACTCGGCCTATTTTGCCAACAAAACTGCTGACTCTGCCACTCTCACCTCCCCACATCAGCTGCTATTTTTGTTCTTCAAATAGGCATGTGCGAACCAGCCCAGCAAGCCATAGAAATCCCTTTCTGTCCCAGTGTCTCATCTCGCTTCCTCAGCTCAGGACACCTCACACAGTTGGACAGCTGACTCCCTGGTGCCTGCAAGATGAACAGAAGCACTTCCTAAAAGAAAGTTTTTTTTTAAAATCCCCTCCTTTAGGAATAGGGATCCCCACATACACCCACTTAAGTCTATGTAAGCAATTTCACCAGGGTATAGCAGACCTTGGAATTTTCCACAAGGTATTTTTCAACAGGTTGTAAAATACAGTTTATAAAATTTAAAAAAAAGTTGTAAAATACAGCCTATGAAATGATCTGCTCATGCCTCAACCCTTTTTAGCGGGGCAGAGGGAATATTCCAGGGCTCCTTCTTACTATCTACGCATAGTTAAGTAGGAACAGAAGAGTGGACAGTCTGTTCTTCCTGTTACATGGTGAATTCTCTGAGGTGATGCTGTGTGTTCAGAGCAGGCAACACGCATCTGTGACTGTTCATGGGCCGTTGATGAAGTTGGACCCAGTCCTAAGTTCCAGTTTCCACTATTGTCCTCAGCATAGGCACAGGCTTGCTGAGTGAGCCAGCAGCTACTGCTATTCACATTCTAGCTTTACAGATGCTGAGGATGCAACCCAGGAGATTGTACATAGGAGGCAAATATGCTTCTCTCTCAAATTAAATGATGCATTAAAAATAAAAATAGGTGAGTACCTACATTGGTTATTTTCTTTACACAGCCTTGTTTTCCTTTATCTCCCTTTCAGAAATTCCATACAGACACTCCCAAAATTCATATCCAATACGCAGCCTGCAGCCTGGAGTGACATACGTCCTGTGGATGACAGCTCTGACTGCTGCTGGTGAAAGTCCCCAAGGAAACGAAAGGGAATTTTGTCCACAGGGTAAGAAACTAAAGACAGCCAGTCCACTGTGGTCTCTAACATAGACACATTCCTACTCGACTTTTCCTACCTCACTACTTTCTTGCAGGCACTTCACACTTGCTGTTAACCTATATGTTGCCCTCCCACTGCACTGTCTCCTTGAAGACTGTCAACTCATTTTTCAAAATGCAGTAGAAATATTACCCCTCATCCAGGAAGCCCTGTGAGGCTTCTATCCACCACTGAATACTCCTTCCACACCTGTGAGCTGGGGGAGCTCCTGCGGGGCTGGATGCCTCTTAGAATGTATACAACTGGGTCCCCATAGTGTCCTTCTAACCGAATAGTCAAAAGTGAGTTGACTTTGTTCCTAAACCCAACTACCCAGGCACTGTGGATTAAGGTCCAGAGGATTCATAAAAGTCAGACTTTTGGAGTATTTACTGACTTTGATAACACCGTAACAAGATTTGCTAACTTTGCAGGCAAAGCCAACTGGAAAGCATTTGTGGCATCAAGCATTTGCATTGCTATCATCATGGTGGGCCTTTTCTCAATTCGTTCCTTCCGGCAAAAGTGAGTTGAGTTTGTTACATCCCCCAATTTAATACGTGTGTGTGTGTGTGTGTGTGTGTGTGTGTGTGTGTGTTATACTTATGTGTATGCACATATGGGGAAACTATGCATAGGTATGTGGAGGGCAGGGAAGGATGTTGGGTGTCTTACTATTTATCCACTAAAGATAATATTGAAGTAAGAGGTAATGAAATGCTATTAGTTTTTAAATTTTGCAAACTGTATTTACATTTCAAAATAATACATACACAGAAACATGTCACATACACAGTTGAGGTGAGCAGGCAATCTGACTACATCTGACACCCCACTAATCACCAGGGTGACTCAGCTCATCTGACTAACTAGGAAGAGGTCCCCTTCCTCCCTCATCACTCTATGCAGTGCCTCCCAAAGGAACACACCAAGCATCACTTTCCAAGGTAGAGGACTGTTCTTCCATCAAGGGTATGTGAGTAGTTGTGTTCCTGTTAGAACCTCCAAATAAGCTCTCAATACACAGTTGGTTGTGTGTACTCTATCAGCCTGAATCTATATAAGCTGTATAGCACATTCTCACTTGGGTAAAGGGCTGCTTTGGTAGCTCCACAGTTGACAGCAACAAATTTTCTATCCTGATTTGGATGATATATTGCACTCTATTATCCTACAGCTTCTGCATGACCTTTCACCCTGTGAACTCACAGCTGTGGGAACTACCGATATTGTATTCTACAATGGGGGCAAAAGGAAATTGGTTTTTTCAAAGGAAAAGGTCAATTCTTCCCTTTTAAGGAGCTTGAAAGTTGCATATGATACTTTCAGTTTTATCTCTCAGTGAGGCAGGAGTGGCTAGCATTATGGTCTTTTAGCTGCATTCACTGTCATCTCAATAAATCAAGATCCTGAATTTAGGAAAAAGGAGGAAATAAAATATTAAGTGGCAATGAACACTCTGCTCCAAAGATACACAACACAGTATTAAATGGTGATTATATTTGGGACCAAACGATAGGTGAATTTATTTCTACTCATTTTATAAAAATTGGGCCGACAAGACATGTCTCAGTGGGTTAGGCACTTGTCACCAAGTCTGATGACAGATTGATCCCTAGAACCCACTACCAAGTTGTCCTTTGACTTCACATGCATGATAGCACATGTGCACCCACACCAATACAAAATAATATTTTAAATCTTTTTTTAAAAATTAATTTTAAAATATACTATTTTGCAAAGGAAAAATAATCAGTTCATTTTTCAACACAAAGCTTTCTTTAGATGCCAAATAATACAACTTGGCATTCAAATATAACAAACTTGACATTTTGCCAGATGGTGTACTTTGTCGGGCAGATCTACCCAAAGATCACCAAAGCAGAGCTCTTTAGACTTTGTAAGGGGCTAGAGACATGGTTCAGCAGTTAAAAGCACCAGTTGCTCTTGTAGTGGGCTCAGGTCCATTTCCTAGCACCCACATGGTGGCTCACAACTGTATGTTACTCTAGTTCCAGGGGATCAAGTGCCCTCTTCTGGCCTCTGTGGGCACCAGGCAAAACATTCATACACATAAAAAGACAAAAACAAATAACTTTAAAAAATACTTTGATAAAGTTTATCTCAGGAGTAAAAGTGAATCATATCCAAGCTATCACTACCCACCACTGCCACATAGCATTTCTAGTCATCTAACAGTGGTCCTCAACCTTTGAGTTAGCAACCCTTTCACAACAGTTGCTTATCAGATATCCTGCATATCAGATATTTACATTACAATTCATAACAGTAGCAAAATTAGTTATGAAGTAGCGATGAAAATAATTTTATGGTTGTTACCACAACATGAGGAACTATATGGAAGGGCTACAGCATTAGAAAGGTTGAGAATCCCTGATTTAACAGCTAAATCATAGCTGGCCTTTCTTCATCAAAGCTTATCAGTCTTTGAACAATACTTTATATTGAGTTTGATTTTTTTTTTTTTTTTTTTTTGAGACAGGGTTTCTCTGTGCAACCACCATGGCTGTCCTCAAACTCACAGAGATCCACCTGCCCCTGCCTCCCAAGTGCTGCGATTAAAGGCATGTGCCACCACTGCCTGACTGGTTTTGATTCTTTAACGGCCAATAGTTTTAAGTCATGTGCACTTAATAAGCTTCTTTTCTCATCACATTATAAGACCTCCAATGTCCTCGGATCACAAAGTGTAATCACCGTTAACAGATAATTCTCTAGAATACCCTTTTCTTGGTATTTTAAACATGATTATAATCAAGGTATTACACTATTCTATATGCTATTTTAAATTTTCATTATAATAATGTATTACAAATTCTGTAAATATTTTAATTAGCTCACTAGCAAGATCCCCAAGCATATGAACAGTATCTTCTGCTTTGCTCTTCTATTCCCAGCATGTGCCACTGATCACATAGTTTAATGTTACTTGCTGAATTAATGCATGGCTAAATAGTGAGGGACTACTAAAAATTAAGTGAAACAAAAATTTTTAGTTTATTTAGCGAACTCTAAGTGGTTGTATCCTGACTTATTGTCATCAATCCAAAGAACTCCAGCCTTGGACAATGTTTCTTTCAGGGTTTGTCTTTTACTCTTTTCATACAAAAAAATCCTGTCCCCTAAAACAACTGCACTGAGAGCCTGTGAGACTGTGCTTTGTACACACATTTAACTGTCACTGTTTTCTTATTTATAGGTTATTTGCTTTCCTTTCTACTCTGAGACCTCAATGGTACAGCAGAACCATTCCAGATCCAGCAAATAGCACATGGGTAAAGAAGTACCCCATTGCAGAGGTAAGGTACAAAGTCACATTGCAGCTAGTATAGTGCTAGTGAATGACCACATCTAAACAAATCCTCCCAGGAATAAGATACTGTGGATGAGCTGAGTTGATAACAAGTTATCAGTTTTCTTCTGGACTCAAGAGCAGTCCATGCATGAGAACTTCTGAAGCCCATGAACATAAGGCCTACCAAGCTTTATGACTCCATGAGCTTTCATGCCCCTCACTTCAACTTATTTCAAAAGAAGAAAGTATGTGTTTTGGGGTGTGTTTTGTTTTGTCATTTGGAATAGTACCCTGATAATTAACTGATGCAAATTCAGGCAACTGAATTTAACTTTCCCAATCCTGTTGGAGGACAGAACAAAGTAAAAGCAACCCTTAGTTTTGATTTTTGTGGGAAGCCATTATGTATATAAAGAAAAGGCTTTATGGAAGAGATGGCTCAACATACCAGTGAGAGAGCATTGGGGATAAAGAAGCAAAGGGACTTTGCCACTGTTTACGGGAGGGAGCAAGATGGGGTATCTCTCGAGGAGGATGGAAAGTTGTGGCATCTGAAGAACAAGAGGGAAAGGAAGCCACATGCCAATCTTTCCTGTTGCTGAGTCCTGAAAGCCCCCTTTTCAAGATTTTGATTCACTTCCTTAAGCCAGAAGCCAGTGGCCCCACCTCTGCTTAGAGGAACTGCTCCTAGCCACCTCTGCTTTAGGAATTTAAATCACTGCAGTTCAGCATCTTTGTAATTCGTTCTGGAAGAGCCTGCTGCTGTTTACCATGTGTGCATCTTGGATAACTTGCCCAGCTATCTGAGTACCAAGTGCCATTGTTTCACATTTTATTACTGAAGAGTAAATAAGATACCATGTGAAGCAAATGCTTTTTACTTTTTTGTTGCAGTTTGTTTTTGAGATAGCTTTTCACTCTATAGTTCAGATTGGCCTCAAACTCACAAATATCTTCCTGCCTCAGACTCGTGCTGGGATTATAGGCATCATCCACCATGTCCACTTCTTTTCAGTTTTCATTTCTTCCCAAGAACAACCATACTTGGAGACTTCTCTCTATTGAGGGATTTTTGTTTACAATAGCAAAAGTAGTGACAATGATAGATGTATATTCACAATATACTATACTATGTACTAGTCAAGTACATAATTAGAGTACATCAACATATTATATTTATATATAACCTACATATTACTTCCTATGTAGCAGGCACTTTTAACTTCATGTATCGGCAATTTATTGGCAGCATAAGTCATACTATTATCTTGATTTTTCAGATGAGGAAACTGAAGCGGAGGACCAAATAACTTGCCCAACACTAGTGATAAACAATGGATCCTAAATTCATTTCCAAGCAGGATATGAAGACACTACACCTTACAACAGACCTTTAAGCACAGTATGAGGAGTGTTTCTAGTGTCCCATACTGCAGAGCTGAACACTCACTAGGGAGGTATCCACACACTGGCCCTCACTGGAGTACACAATGAGCCACAAGGCCTTAGAAGTTGCCTTGCTGGGATAAGAGAGTATTCAAGTACCAGGATTTGAACCAATTGAGCTTGACAAACTAAGGCTAAAACACAGTGGAAGGCAGCTCTGTGCTGGGTGAAAACACTGGCCTTCACACTGTAACCATGGACTCTGACCAGGAAATAGAGGCACACAGAGATGCTACAGGCTGGACAAAACGTCAAATAAGATGCACAAAAGTTTGAGAGTACAGTAGCAAAAACTGGCATATAAATAGATGCCCAAAGCCACGTGGCAGAAGTACATTAGTCATAGCAATAAAACAACACGCATAAAGAAAAGTGAGACCTGTATGTACTTAAAGGTTTTTAACCCACTTACAAGTGGGAGGTAAAAGGTACATGCATATCTCTCTACTGGGGAGGCTAAAGCAAGAGGAGCAATGTGAGCTATCAGGAGTCTCACAAAAAAGTCAAAAGTTTATAACAAGTGCTTAATGTAGTTTTCATGGGTATGAAGATGGCTTTTATAGAAGCCTGCCAAATACATAAGCCCATTATTTATGGTGGCTGCTTCTGAAGAGAAGTTGAGAATAGGAAGCCTTTTGATTTTTATTGCATATTTTTTGACCTCTGAATTATTACTTTGTAAAAATAGTCCATTGGGAAAAAATTAAGTAACTTTTACTGGCTGGAAAGATGGCTCAATGGTCAAAAGCACACATTTTTGCTTAGGAGGACCTGGGTTGTTACTGGCACCCAAAAGGTGGCTCACAACCACCTCTGGGGTCCGATGTTCTCTTCTGACTTCTGCAGGTACTTCACACATGTGGTACAGAACATACATGAAGGCAAAACACTCATATACACAAAGAATAAATAGCCTTTAAGTTTGTTTTTTCTGTTTTTGTTGTTATGTGTAGTATTCTGTCTGCATTTATGTCTGCACACCAGAAAAGATTAGATGGTTGTGAGCCACCATGTGGTTGCTGGGAATTGAACTCAGAACCTCTGGAAGAGCTGTCAGTGCTCTTAACCTCTGAGCCATCTCTCCAGGCCATAAATAGCCTTTAAAAATTTAGTTGATGAAGACATTGAGGCAACCCCACAGCCTGGATGGTTTGACTTCTGAAGTACATAGGTAGTCTGTTTCTAAAAAACTATATAATGCACTTTGTGCCCAATTGATGCAGAAAATAGAGTAGAAATAAAGATATACCTTAAAACTCTGAAGGAAAGGCCAAACTACACAGAGGATCACTAAAATCAGTGCCCATGGTGGTCCTGAACCATAAGGTTAAAGGAACTTTCCCTGGGGCTTTCTAGAAGCCAGCTCCAAGGAAGTGCTAGAGAGTAGTCTGTCAGTCAGTACTGTCCCACAGAGGCAGAACAGCTCACCTAGTGAAAACAGCTTCTCCCATCCTGTTAATCTCTCCCACACATGGTAGCCTTGCTTTGGCACAGCTGCCATGCATGTTCCAAGACAAACATACATGCCAGGACCAGCTTGAGGATGATCAGGGGAGAACCAACTTTTAAAAGAGAACAATGGAAGCCTTTCATGGAATTCTCAACGTTGTCATCATTCCTTTCTTGACACTTGTCATGCCCTCAAAAGGTGGTCATATCAGAGGCTAATTATACCAAGGCCCTCTTGTGCAACTTGTCATTTAATAAATGAGAAAAACAAGGCAGGGATTGATCAAAATTTCCCAAAGACTATCAAAGCTGGGACTCATCCTCAGAATCTGCCCATTCTGAAAGTTACATATTCAGATCCTCCTGGGTGGTCTGAACGCACTCCTAGAGTGGAGTGCAAATAGGGAACTAATGGAAATGTCAGGTGCCAAACAGATGTGTTGCTGCCACTGAGAAACTATGTGGAAGTAAAATGGGAAATAGATGCAGAAAGGAGCAGACTAGGGGCTGAAATCTTTTCATATAAGCCGAGTTGTTAACAGCTCTACCTCGGGAAGCCCAGGCAAACTGTGGAACAGAATAAGATGTAAGAAGAACTCAACTAAAGCCTGGTAGGAGAAATGTTAATCAAGTGCCAAGGACTTGAACTTGAGAACTGGCAGTAAACTTATTAAGACATGGTAGAGCTGGTAACCAAAGAAATGCTGAAAAAGTTAACAGAAAAATTTAGCAATGCATTATCAAGACTAGCTAAAGGGGAAGATGAAAACCTGTTATAGAAAAGCTATTCAAATACTTTTTTAAATGCCAATCTGACAAGAACATTGCCTTATCTGAAATCATCTAATTCCATCAAAGCCCAAACCCCTTAGCATGCTCTTAAAAGGCCTTAATGACATGATGCACACCTTTAATCCCAGCACTCGGGAGGCAGAGATCCAGGCTAGCCAGGGCTACATAGTGATGATGCTGTCTTTAGAAGTCCTTCATGAGTAGTCTCGCCCATTTCTAAACCCTGTTGTTTTTTTTTCCCCAGTACTAACAAATAACAGGGTTAGGGATGTGACTCAGTAGTAAAGCACTTGCCTTAGCATGTATAATCCCCTGGATTTGATTCTCAGCAATGAATGGTGGAAGACAACAAACCAGCAGGCTCAATACACTAATTTCCCTCTACCACCTCCAACCTGGAAAATACTCCATCTCTCCAGACTCTGCTCTAGCCTTCCCGTTCTGTCTCCAGGCCTATGCCACTAGAAAAAAGCAAATGGTATAGCTTGATTCAGACTGAAGGTTAAGCTCATCAGTCAATCTGTCCTTGGTTGGAGATTGGCAATGATGAGTAGGGCATGGATATCTGGCTCTGGTGCCTCCAAAATTTAAAGGCTCAGCTTCTCATCTGAAGCTGAGACAGGGCAGTGTGCAAGGTTTTGGAAACCCAGAGATACAGGTTGTCAAAGTAACCTATATACCCATTCTTTCTTCTCCCAGGCCATGGACAGTCTCCTGATGGCTTGGCCCACCCCCGAAGAGCCTGAGCCCCTGATCATCAATGAGGTCCTTTACCAAATGACCCCAATCTTCAGACAACCCTATTGCCCCAAAAGAGGACAAGGGTTCCAAAATCACTCTACCCCCAAGGAAGACACAATATACATTGCCTCCAGTCTACAACCTACAGGAACCCTCACAGCTGACACAAGACTAGTTCATCTATATAAGGTGCTGGGAAACAGGGAACCAGACTCAAAACTGGGCAACCTGACCAATTCCTTGACAGTCACCCCAGTGGACTACCTTCCCAGCCATGAAGGCTATTTACCTTCCAACATAGAAGACTTCTCTCCACATGAGGCTCCTTCAACTGATTCTTTAGAACTGGAACACCAACACATCTCTCTTTCCATTTTTGCATCAAGTTCTCTTCGCCCACTCACCTTCTGCAGTGAGAGGCTGACTCTGGATCAGTTAAAGATGGGCTATGACTCCCTCATGAGTAATGAGGCTTGATACCTAGAAAGTCACTGTGCCCATTAATTATAATCACAAGAGCAGCACAACATATCTAGTTACCCAGTTCCTACTCCAGTGGTCACCATCTTTGGTA
>CABHPH010150389.1:13740-36673 GCA_902168325.1 Peromyscus nudipes
TCCTTTTCAAAGTATGAGGCTTTCCATTACATTTCTATTCTACCTTAACTACTGTATAGCTTTGGCATCTCTGCACCCATCAAGTGCCCTTAGTTGATTGCCATGACAATGTTCTATGTAAGGCTGACTGACTGTTCCATGCTTTCCCTCATCAAGATTCTCATGTTACTTTAATCTACAACCTTCTTGGTAAGGTCTTCCAAGTATAGTTCCTGGCCATGTCACCTGTCATCACTTCTGTTGGCCGACCCAACTTGCTTGCTTCTCACCCACCAGCTATTATAGCACAAGCTTTACAAAAAAAAAAAAAAAAAAAAAAAAATCACATTAAGGGACTTTTATTACTTTTCAGGTACATTAAGCATGTCTTTCTTTGCCTGACAGATTTGACAGATCTTGGTGAATGTCAAAGCAACAGGTAACCTTTGCCCACTACTACAAGTAGTTCTTCTTCCCCAAGTAAAACTCCAAATAGTTAAGTCTTTCATTCCTTGGTATTTTTAAAGTCTAAAATATATTCCACCAACACCAACTAAATCTACTTTCTAACTCATAAAATTCCACAATTCTCTGGAACCTAAATACCATAGTGTACAACACTAAAGGTCAGGGAAATCTTCTTGGGTTTGTTTTGAAGGTGTGGGGGTAGGATCCATGATTCTGTTAGACAAACTCTACTGTGTCCAGACCTCAAGTTCAGGTAGGGATTCTCACACTGCCCTGAAAATGTCATTTGCCAGAAGCCAGGGACTTTTTTTTTTTTTCCTAGTCCTCTCGAAGGCAAGTGGGATGTCAAACTTAATCTCTCATTCCCCACCACCAACACCCCCAGTCCTAACCCTATCATCACTTTTCATCTCTCACCAATAGCTACAACCACAGCTCACCCAGGTCGGGGGGGGGGGGGGGGGAGCACTAGCTACTCTCTGTGTTCCATTAAGTAGGGTCTGTTCTTGAGTCATCTGAAACTTGCCTCCAGTCCCAATATCAAAGATCAAGCCCTCTCAAGGTTTATTTTTCTTCTAGCCTGCACTGTCCACTTTAAAACTTCCAGAACAGAGCACTTTCAAAGAGCTTCAGATAAAGACCTTCCTTCTTCCCTAAAATAGAAAGAAAAGCAATTCAGACTAAAAGGCATAGCTCTATGAGAAGCAATAGCCTACCACTTGGATTCCCAAGTTCTTATATGTGGTAGAACTTTTCAATCTGAGTGATTGAAAAGAAGTCGGAATTTATAGCTTATACCAAAATAAATTTCTAATAATACTACTATAAAACGAGTTCCTTAATAAGGCACTTGAACAGGTATGTCTGAAAGACTGCACTTCAATGACACGAACAAAGTACATAATTAACTGTGGTCAACTGCAATTGAAGAAATGCAAACCAAGTACTAAGTAACTCCACCAGTTTAGCAATGATTACAGAACAAATTAGCCAGTATTAATCCAGAGAAACTGGTGTTAGTAGACAATTCTGAGGGGTAGCTGGACAATGTTCAACAAAATTCTAATAGCCAACTCAATTCTCATCAACATAGCCAAGAGCAGCTTAGTATCTTAGGAACACAGGATTTCTCATCAGTGAATTGAGAAATGGTGGCCCTTCAAAAACTAGTAGTGTCTATCTGTACAATAAAAATACTGTGGAGTTCAAGGAATTTTACTCTACATAATTCTGAATTCTAAGCAAAACCCTAATTAAACTGCATTGTGCCACTGGTCTCAATGTTTTCTTTTTAGTGGTGGTTAAGAATAAAACTCCTGGCCTTGTGCATGCTAGAAGCATGTAGGACTTAGCCTTTCACATTTTAATATCCCTAAAATTAAGATAGGGCATAAAACTGATGATAAAGCATACTATATAGACAACTCAGTGGCTTAGTGCAAAGGATACAGGTTCCACTCCCAACACAAAGTTGGTAGCTGTTTCTCCATGGCTACAGCATGCACAGTGCACACTTAAAATGCAAAATACTCATACACATAAAATGAAAAGTCTTATTAAAGCATGGAGTGCTGCTGCAGGGGACCAGAGCTTAATTCACAGCATCCACACAGGACGGCTTAAAACTGCCTGTTAAGTCTGGCTGGGGGTTGGGGGAGCACAATGCAATGCCTCTGCTTTCCACACTTAAGTGAACATGCCCATACAAGTACACTGAACCTGTCTATGTAGATTCAAACTCTACTACTGGTACCAACTTCTGTATGATTGCTTTTTATTGGTATGATAAAACATCATGGGCCACTACTGAGAAGCCAGGGCAGGTAGTGGAGACCATGAAGGAACGCTGCTTTCTGGGCTTTTTCTCTGGGCTTTTTCTCGGCACTTCCAAGCCCCCACACAATAGCCCATTTAGCTTTGAGCCATGTCTACAATCTTCCCCAAAGCAACAAGGCCAGGTCTGTCTGTCACAGCATTATTCCACTCCTGGTACCAATTTGTGTCCTAGTTTACTTTATTGTTATGGTAAAAACCTAAAAGCAGACTGGAAAGTAAATGGAGAGTATATGATTTGTCATACACATTTCAATCACTGTTCATCCATTACGGAGGAAAGTCACAACAGCAACTTGGAGACAGGAAGTGAAGCAAGACACCATGAAAACTGTTCACTGGCATGCTCAGCTTGCTTTGTGTAATACAACCCAGAGATACAGTGGTGGCACCTCTTCCTGTAGATTGGGCCAATGTCCCCATAGATTTGACTACATACAGGCCAATCTAAGGGGATGCAATTCCCCTCTTCCCAGACAACTCTGATTGTGACAAGTTGACAAAACCAAAAAACCTATCACACTGATAAACAAAATAAACCATGCTTTTCTTGGGAGGTGTAGAGACCTGGGTTTTAAGGTAGGTCCTTCTATGCAATTAGACTGACCTTCGGCTTGTAACTTTAAACTCAGCCTCAAGAACCACCAAGCCTAGCATGCCTTCTAAACACTAATTAACTAATAATAATCTTCCACCTCCTAATTCTACCCAATTTATACATTTTTGAAGTGTGGCTTAAGTTACTTAAGTCAAAAAAAGATGCCTGAATCTTATGCCATAAATAATTTTTTTCAAAGTCAGTAAAAAAATGTCTTTTACTTCACTCTAGAAATCACAAGCTATACTTTGCAGTAACGTTTCCAGAAAAGATGGGTAACCAGGTAACATTATAAAGACTGACTCTCATTAACTTATCAAAAATCATCAAGAATATTTTCACTAAAACACTAAATCCAGTGCAGTGGCTCATGCTTTCAATGCCACCACTCAAGGCCAGCCTGGTCTTCGTCTACACAGTTCCTGGTTTTAAAAACTGTAAAAATACCTTTAAAACTGAATATAAGCAACAAAAACCCTGTTCATTATCCATTTGCTAAACTTCAGATTTAATCAAACCTTTCACTAATACGTGGGACTCTCTAAGATTTCACTTAGAAACAGAAGTTATAACTTTTATTCCATCACAACAAATTAAAGACTACTGACCATCTGTTTTCTTTACCTAAAACTGTAGTAAAACACTAGTTTCCTTCAACATTGGACAACTCAATTTTTAGATTCTTTTCAATTCCTGTAAATAATCAGAAAAGTGCCTTTCTCAGGAAAGTGATACTTTAAAATTGCAATAAACTCTAAATACCGAGACTGATTGATGAAGCTGAAAAAAGAAAGCGTCTGTGCTCTCCTGTACTAGGAAGTACTAGTCAAGCTTTGCAGTTGTTTACTGGCAATATCCTCCACTTCAGGAAAAAGTACCTCTACTTCTCAACTCTTAAAATGAGATGAATGGAACCTAGGCCTACCACTAACAAAAAAAATAACCTAGATCTTTCTGATACAGTGACAAAGTGTCACCTGCTTTTAAAGGCACAGTATACTGTTAACAGAAAAAATTAATGTGAGGCACATACTACATAACTGAGAATATGGATTGACCATTGCACACTGATAAGAGGGCAATGAACTACCCAGGTCTCCCACACAGCAAAGTTGTCTTACTTGATGTTAGATGTTAACACCCACGTAAACCCTTCATGAATACATAAAGAAAACACTTAAAAAGGTATATAGAATAAAGTTGAAGCTAGTAGAAATTCTGAAATTTGGGAAGAATATGAAAAAGAACTGCCAGGCATGGTAATGCCTATCTATAACCCACTCAGAAAACCCAAGCTGGAGATCCCCAGTTTCAGGCCAGCTTGCAATCCTAAGCAAATCACTGCCTCTAGAAAAACAAAACACTCAAATCCCACCCAATTGCCTGTCTCTAAAAATACATTTAACTTCACATCATGGAGACATAAGCATGCTCATGTATGTGATGGGAGAATACTAAAACATCTTCTTGAACCTATTTTTTAATTTCATTATAAATAATTACTAAAAGAGCCATGTCAAGAACTTAACATAATTCTCTGTGGATTACAGGTATAAAAGAACCTTTGTATGTGCTCTAAAATTTAATGAAAAATTAAATAAAATTTAAAAAATTATCTCACTTAGTACTGACTAGAAGCATTTAGTCCCTAACAAAATCCTAGTCAAATAAATTAATCTGGAGTTCACAGATTTTTATGTGTATATAAATAAATTTCTACAAATCAGATATTACTAAATTTTAGAAATAACTGTAAACCAAGTATTGTAATGCAAACCAATTCAACTAATGCAAGCTATAATGTATTGTTTCAAAACAGCAAAATCAGAGGCTAGAGTTCTAGTTCCAGCTCTAGGGGATCTAACGTCCTCTTCTGGACTGAAGGGGCACCTGCAGTCACACATGCTCAAAGACACAGACACACACCACTCTTCTCTCACACATAAATCTTTAAAAAAAAACAAAAAAAAAAACCTAACAGATATTACCTCTATAGTTTTTCGACTATGGGCAAGTTAAGTGGCTACCAGGTAGACACTGTACCCAACCCCACACTTTGGATTAAAGTGACAGATTATTTTAAGAGTAGCATGACTTAATGATACATAGAGGTAAACTTTTATTTTTAAAGGAGCGTTTACATTCTGGCCTGGGATGATCAGAAACAGCAGACAGTCAGGAAGGACATAGCTAGCAAACCCTACTCACACTTCAGAAAGCAGCCAACTAATTTATTCCAACAAAACCTGGCAACTCATGTTAAGGAATGCTTGGTGGCAAAACACGTGCCTAGAATACACAAATCCCAGCACTTCAAATCAACCTTAAAAAATACCCGACAACTGGTTTTACCGATGCAGATAAATTACTAAGGGTGTTCAATAAGGTAATACTTTACTGTCCTGTTATTAGTCATACTCTTCAAAGTATACTAGTGGTCTGGTTTCTGGGCTTTTAGTTAATGTGAAGATATGACATTCAGATTTAACATTTACATATTAATCTCAAAGGTTTGGGCTAGAATATATTCACTAAACTTTTCCTTTACTGTGGTACTGTGGTTATAGCTCAGCATACTTGCCCAACAGATACCCAGCACCAAAGTAGTTGGGGAGGGGAAGCAAAACGGCACGCATCATAGGTATACTATACCAGTTAGTTCAGTGTTGGGCCACCTGATCCAGAAGATGTGTCTGCATTGTCTTACCTTGAGAGTCAACATGGGTAAGGTTCTGGCAGCTTCTCATTTTTAACTTTTAATACCTGGTTTCTTCCACCTGCTAATGCTCTGAAGACGTTTTTAAAAATTTAACACAAAATACTTACACTTCACTTGCAAACTAAGTATAACATTTTTTTCTATTTCATCAATCATCTCTAGTAATTATAAAAATAACAATCAGAAGGAATATGTAATAATCTCTCCAAACCTATACCCAAAATAAACCAAATACATTCACAACTCTGGAAATTACGTGTCTTGAACTGAATAAAATGAACTGTAGTACCTGCTGGTACATTTAAGATCTCTGAACAACTCCAAAGAGTATTCAACTAATAAATTTCATTCTCCCGTCAATCCAAGCTGGAACTATCCTAAAAATTTCATATGACACCATTTATATTTAAAAGCATTTAGGCCAACTATTATATCCACTCTTGAAATTATTGTACTAACTTTCCCAACTTTGTCATTAAATATTCTTCGTATAGGAGTCAGCAGTTCATTTAAAACCTCACATGATATCTAAACATTCAAAATCTTAAAAGTAGCATTATCTTGACAGTGCACAGAGATCAGAAAATGGGAAGCCAAGAAACATATATAAAGGGGCTCCCACTTGATTGCTTTTGTATCTTTCAGGAAATGAACATACAAATAAATTGTTATTTTCAATAAACAAAGTCTACGTTCAGTTCTTCACATAAAAGTGAACCTGAAAGCCAACTCACAGGTATCAGAAAGAATAGACCTACCTCTTCAAATTCAACCTACTTTGAAAGTTTGCAACAATGTTGCAAATGCCACTGTGTTTTCTGGTGACAGTGACTCAGTAAAACCTGTGTTTCTAAGAGGAGGTGTTTTCTGCAATATGTTGCTGGAAATCTGAATTTATAAAGGTGTTATTATTAAAAAGTCAATTAAGATACTTGAAAGTTTAAACATACTGACTTACGGGTGCATACGCTACACTCTCAAAGGGCCAACAAGTCCACATGGGCTAACCCTTACCTCTGGAGAGGTGTCTTAACATGTGAAAAGTCAGGTATCAGCATTAGTACAGAACTTGTGCAGCATAATTATCAGCACAAGCCTATTTAAAAAAAAAAAAAAAAAAACCTTTTCAAGCTGTCACTTGTTGGCAATCAGATAAGTAAATGCAATTAAATGAATAACTAAATATACTATACAGTATCATTTAGATGTGTACATAAAAACCATCTAACTAGCAAATGTAAGATTTAAGATCTCTATTACTTCTAAAATTACAACAGATTTAAAAAAAAAAACTACTGACAACTGACAAGTCTTAAAAGCTTTGAATAAAATTCCTTTCCTGGTTAATTAATGTGAATAAAAATATCCTAGAAAACTTGTTTTTTGACAACTCTGTGTACATACTTTTTAATAAGCGGTGATGCTTCTGTTCAAAAATCCATTAATTACCTAATTTTCTAATGGAGGAAATGGAAACTTATAACACTTTCTGTGAAACATTTGTCTATCAACCCAGGGCAAAATCATAACAATATTGTTTTGTATTTTATGTATGGTGCTGTTGTTCCAAACTAAGTAAAGCTGGTTTTGAAATACTACATGATAGTTTTCCATCTCAGCATAGTAACCAATGAGTGCCCTTTGGTTTGTATAAATCAAAAATAAAGATTGTTAATAACTGATTGGTTAAAAGGTCCCCTTGATTTGGGGACCTTTCGCACACAAATATCAAATGGCTAGGCTCTTATTTTACACAAGTTTAACTGTTAGGCATTACCAAACTAACTTACTCTGCCCACACCCACAGAACTATTTTACCGAACACAGGCTGTATCTGTAAACAAGTAGTAGCTTACACAAGTTCCAAAAGCAGTGTTTAGTTTTACTTTTAAAATGGGAAAGCCACACATTTTAAAAGTAAATATAGGTGAATCAGATATAATTTGAACCTAATAAACCATGCATGACCCAAGAGTTAATAAACCAATGTGTTTTGAATTCATTCAAGTACTGATAATTCTGTATAAAGATTTAGTATATATCAGCTATCATAAGTTGTGGAAAAAAAATTCAACTCCCAAATAAAAATATATAGTTAAAATACATAGTGGTTAGTATTTCACGCAGCATAAAATCTGGTAAATCAGAAGTTTACATGTCCCAGCTGACCATGTGTGAAAATGCAAAGCAGATATTAAAACCAGTATTGTGTCTAATATTTAAAACCGGCTTGTAATTGAGGGAACATCTAAAATCCTTAATTAAAAAACACAAATGAAGTGAAAGCTTTAAACTGGTACACACTGTTCACACCTATATTTCAAGTTTGGAAATGCATATTTGCAAGCAGCAATACAAAAGTATTCATGAAGAATGCATAATCTCTGAAAATTATGAAAACATCCCTGCTACCAATACATTTCTAAATACAAAACTGACTAACATATTTGTTACTTCTGTGTAGCTAGAGAAGTTCATTTTCAAAACAGATAAAATTCAGTCTTTAGGTGTGAATGGTATGAATGACAGTCTTTTTTTTTTTTTAATTCTTAGTTGTTTGGGATCCTTAAGCATGCAAAAGCTTTGAACAGGAGGGTCCACAAAGGAACCAGTGTTGTATTATGGCATCCAGTTAGGCCAGAGCTGGGAATGCCTCTGGGTCATCTACATCAGGAGCAGAAGCACTTGACTGAGGAGGGAAAAAAAAGAAACAAAAAATTAACCACAATTCTCAAATATTAAAAATAGGCTGTTAGTGTCTATATTTAGACACTGAATTCTATAAAGTCTTCAGGTTAAAACACTACATAAAATAGATTGAAGCTTTTACTTTAGACACAAAATTATACATCTGAATAAAACTATACATACACCAGCAATGAGTCTCTCTGTTTCTCCAACGAAGTACTTTAATTTTCTGATGTGCTAGGTCTCATGTACAGAGCTTGTATATTGCTAGGTTAAGTGTTCTACCACTGATTGATACGTTTCCTGCTCCCCTCCCCATCCGGTTTCGGACAAGATTTTGCCAATTCCAGCACTTGGAAGGCAAAGGCCACTTAGTCTACAGTGAGCTCCAGGACAGCCAAGGCTCAAAATAAAAAAAGTGACACCCAGTCTCAAAATAAAAAAAGCTCCAAAAATAAAATAAATATGTTTGTTTTTCAAACTGGACATTAAAGTTATCCCTAATACTTTGTCAACAGACAATTCTCAATTCAAATTCAACTCCTTGAGCATCTATCAAAATTCTCATTAAGAACTTGTTTTAGAGCTGGACTTGGTATAAAGGACCTTTGGGAGGGTGAGGCCTGACTGCAAGTTTGGGAACAGCCTGATATAGCACTCATAAACAAACTAATATTGTATCCCACTCTTAAATCATGGCAACTTTAGCAATCCTAAGAATGTTCTATACCTCAATTTACTCAGCAGTGAGAATAAACACCCCAGAGTAAAAAGAAATTATGCCAGCATGCAAAAAGCCTAACACAGCACCCTGACAAGCACAAAGTAAGAATTCAACAGTATGCTTCATTCAACTCATTGGCAGCACTACTATAATCATTAAAGTCCTTTAAACAGAAATAAAACTAATGCCTGGTGTGACAGTGCATATGTTTACCACCACTTCACAGCAGATCAAAGAGTTCAAAGACAGCCTGGTCTACACAGATGAGTTCCAGGCAGGCTGGAGCCACATAGTAAAACTGTTGCAAAATGTTGTTTCTTGAAAATAAGTCACTTTTAGTTCTGTATCCCCCCACCCTCCAGAATATCCAGCCTTAATCTCTTACAAGTCCTAAATTGCTTAAGACAGAAAAAAAGCATCTTAAAAATCACCTTATCAGTCCTGCTGCCACGGTTTGGACGGCCACCACGGCCACGGCCACCACGTCCTCCCCTGCCACCACGTCCTGGGCGGCCTAGGTCTCCAAAATTGATCTCCAATTGAGACGTTATATCATTTGCTGGCTTCCGGAAATGATGGTCCATAACCGAATCTTCAGCATGAGCCTAAAATGGTAAGTGAAGGCCCTTGGGTTAATTAATATAAAAGTAATGCTGCAAAATTTCTAAATGTATTTTCTCTCTAAAGACCCAGTTATTAATCCTGTACTTTGTGTGAATGAATATATCCACTTGTAGCTAAAGCTTTCCTGTGTCCCAGCCTGCTGGTGGTCATGACAAATTCCTCTCACCCGCCAGTCCCGCAGCCCCTTGGACCCAAGTAAACACACAGAGGCTTATATTATTTACGAACTGTATGGCCATTAGCTCAAGCTTATTACTGACTAGCTCTTATATTTAAACTAACCCATAATTCTTATTTATGTTTAGCCACGTGGCTTGGTACCTTTTCTCAGTTCTGCCTTTACATCTTGCTTCTCATGGCGGCAGTTGGCAGCGTCTCCTGACTCAGCCTTCCACTTCCCCAGAATTCTCCTCTCTCCTTATCCCGCTTACACTATACTTCCTGCCTGGCTACTGGCCAATCAGCGTTTTATTTATCAATCAATCAGAGCAACACCTTCACAGAATACAGAAAGATATTCCACAGCATCCACTTCTAGCTCTACAGGTAGTACAGTTCACTTGGGGGTCAGGTAGTGACTTTGCTATGGAATTCTTTTAACTTTCTTTTTTCATAAATTTCTCTGAATTGCAGGTGATACCAGCAGTCCTTGGTTAATGACATATAATCCAAGTGACAAGTTCCCACTCTACTAAATCTTCAGCAGTTAAATCTGTGACATTTACAACAGGTCCTTAAAATTGGAATTCCAATGTGAATCCCTGATGATCTTTGGATAGAAGACATAGTTTTTACTAGTGATAAATCTGAGGTTTTTGTTAATCTATACTCTTCCAAACTAGGTCCTCTCACCCAAGAATGAATGTACACATTTAAGTTTTGTTGTTTACATACAATTTTAAGTTGAGCAAGCATGCCTACCTCAAATACTAAATTTTTTGTGCACCACGACTTTCAAATTAGGAACATTCTGCACAAAAACCTGAAACATGTTTGGTTTCAAGCATTTCAGACAAGGATTACTCACTCAGCCTTCACTGCTCCTCCATATAAATTCCCAACTTCAGAAGTCAAACAATATAAACTTTACGTAAGAGATTCTTAGAGCTATATGTAAGTCCACACCTTAAATGCACTAAAAGCACTTTACTAATAAATGAGACATTACAAAACTAAGATGTCTCAGCCTGGAAGGAGGAATTAATAGAATTTAATACCGCTTAATGCCTCTAGTTTTATATATTCTGGATAAAATTAGTTATACTCCTTGGCTGAAAAGTTTGCTTTATACTAATAAAAGTCTACTTTTTATTCTTAATACATATAAAATCTATTTTGAAGCATATCAAGTACGCTGTCCTTTATAGCCAGTATCACAGCTGCTAATAACTACTTTAAAAACACAAATGAACATTGTTCACATTAATGTTTCTATATACTGATACCCAAATTAAATTCTATCCCTTTAGTTATGACAACTCAATTTAAAGACAATAGTTTCTCAAGTATAAATTTTAAGGAAATCTAAAAATCATTAAATATAAATCTACAGAAGCACTAGGAAAATTAAAAAATCATTTTTATAGCTTGTCTTTTATCTCGGTTTAAATGTTTGGTATTTCAAACCATTGATGTCAATAACTTTCTAGAGCACAAAAGCAAAACAAACTTAAATCTGGATGGTTTACTACAAAAAAGTTTTGATGTTCAGGGCACATTTCTAACTTTTCGGTTGACTTCTAGAATGTGATGAAACCAGACAAATCCACTTATCTCTCTAGAGCATTTAGGATGTCAACTTGCTCTGATCTCAGATCTGTCAGTACAATGACTCAGTCTACCATTCCCCAAACCACATTTCTTCCTTCTCAGAACCACCCCATTATTTATCATAAAGGTAATAACAGTGTTAAATAAATCAGTAAGCCCATATTTGTGTAAGTATTCATATCACAAAGGCACAATTAAATATATGAACCCAAATATAAGTGATTTGATAAATAAGAAAGTCAAAGATCCAAATTTTTTCAGAAGCAATTTTCAAAAATTTCTTACACCTTACCTTGCATGATACAGCAGTCCCTAGTATTTGCAGGATATTAAACTCAGGAGACGCCTGAAACCACAACACCAAACCCTACACTATGCTTTTACCTATATATGAGCTATTAGTTAACGAATGGGCAAATAGTATACACAATGCAGATACAGTTGTAAATCGGTAATTCATACATTCAGAGAGTACAGGATAATGCTAAGCTTCTACAACACTATTTAGAACGGCGTGCAATGTAAAATTATGGATTTCTACAGTTTTCTATTTACTATTTTTGGACCTTAGTTAAGTATAGGTTAACAGGGTACAAAACAAAAAACAAAAAACACACAGCTAAATAGGACTGCTATCAGAATAAAACATTTCAAATTGGGAAACATTTTAACATGCATGTAACACACAAAGACTTCAATACATTAATGAATTACCTAATATTTCAACTAGATTTTAATGGGAAAGGCCAGAGCCTAGGTAAATCTTTTTCATATTAACATAGGCCACTTATTCTAAATGGAAACTCCTACATTAATTTTCATTGTTCAATCAATAACACTAACAATTTTATCTGTAAGAACTGGGATAAAAATGTTTTTTAAGACCTGACATTTAAGACAATTTTCTCATTTATATTTTTATGGAGTAAATATTAAAAATCATGCCTTCTCTAAACTTAGAAAACCAACTCTACTTAACCTCAACTTTATCTAACAGTGTTTCCTATATTGGTCTCAGCCATTTGTACGTCTAATAAACCAAAATGTATTAAGAAATTGAGTGCCAGAAGTTATAACTCAATGGCAGAGCATGTGCATGTTAGCATGTTCCTGGGTTCAATTCCCAATATCAAAAATAAGTGACACAGCCCAATTTATTACATGAATGAATACATGTATCAAAAAGGCCAGCAAAAGCTGCTAGAAAGAAATTTTAAGAAATAATTTGGTTAAATTCATATTCACATAAGCCCCTATCAGCATGACTTTCTGAAGTATTTACATTAGTTTCCATGTTTCTTACATAAGAAACTCTTAATCAGTCTTTATAAGACACCATTCCATAACAAGGAAAAATACTAACATTTTCTAAGTCCTGAATATTTTTTCTTTCTTTCTGAGCAAGTTTTCTACACCAAATTAAGTCTAAAATAAAGCTTAAAAGTTATCTGTATTAGCTGGGCTGTGGTGGTGCACGCACTTGGGAGTCAGAGGCAGGTGGATCTATGTGAATGTGAGGTCAGTCTAGTATACAGAGCAAGTTCCAGGACAGCTAGAGCTAAATAGAGAAATCCTGTCTCAAAAAACCAAACAAAACAAGTTAACAATATGAAATTTAAAACAAAAATTCTAATTCAAGGCACAAATGAACAAATTCAAATAATTTTACCTCTTCACTTTTTGATTTATGCAGAACAAATCCCTTTTTCCATTGTCCATCAGCACCTTCATTTGGTTTTCGGATATTAAATTCTACTTTCGCTCGGTCTTTATTTTGAATAGCTTTCCACTCATCCAAAGTCATCTCTTTTGGACCCTCTTCCTTAACCTCTTCAACTTCATTCTCCCTGTGAAAAAGATATTTAAATTTTATGACTGATGGTTGTTACAAATTTGTAGAAAAAATTCTGGGGGACTGAAGAGATGGCTAAGAGGTTAAAGAGAACTGAGGTTCAGTTCCCAGCACACATGGCTGCTCACAAACCCCGTGACTCCAGTTGCAGGAGATATGGAACCCACTTCTGAACTCCACAGGCAACAGACATGCAAATGGTACACATACATATAAGTAGGCAAAACACCTATATACATTTAAAAAATTTTTAAGTATATATATATTTCAAATTACAATAAGGAAAATGACCCTGACTCTTAGTATCTGTTAGAAAGACTATTGGAGAAGAATCGCAGCTTTCTGGTATAACCCAGCAACCAACTCCAAGCATGGTAGAGACCAGTTCATTTGCATATTGATTTGTGAATACAGATTACAACTTGCTTTCTTAAATGACTATACCATGAATTAACTGGCCTTACCAACCTGTAATACACGTCTTTGAAACTATATTTTAAACTGTACCCTCTCGTGTAATTGATTTCATGGTCTACTTTCTCCTAAACTGTATATGGTGCATACAGGTGTTCATGCATGCATGTGCATGCAAAGGTATGCAAAAGGTCAATGATGGTATTTTCCATGATCACTCTCTGCTCTATTTTTTGAGACCAGATCTTTCACTGAACCTGAAGCTCACCAACTGGCTAGGTTGGATAGCTCTAGAAAATCTTCCCACCCCCACTGGGAGGGTTAGGGTTGGTCAGGTGTGCACCTATGCCTGGCTTTTATGTGAGTGCTAGACCTAACTTCGGTCTTAAAGCTTGAGCAGCAGGCGATTTACTGACTGAACCACCTCCATAACCCCATCGTTTTCATTTCATATATAAAGATCATTATCTGCTGCTCTTCCTTCTACTTCAGTTACTAGCATTCTAGCAAAGTATACAAGCCTGATTCCTACAAATCTGAAATTCTATGTAACTCCAACTCTCAAATCAACCTCTAACATATGGAGAGGAGACTGAGGTTTCATCAGTAATGGAAGTGTCCACAAAACAAACTGGTTTCAATATTTATACCAAAATATTTATCTGTCGCCCCCTTTCTACATAAAGCACTGGCCTAGGAATCCATTATCTTAGTCCAATTCCAAATGTCACCAAACAAATCATTTGCTATTTTGAGAGCTCTGCTTCCTTCCAAAGATAGCAAGTGATTTAGTTTAGCATCATTGCTAAAATATCTTTATGTAATTCTTTATATCTGGACAGATTCTATCTTACAACTTCCTGAAACAAATTTACATTCGCTCTTGATAAGACATTGGACATCAAGTCTGTCAAGTCACTTTTACAGATGACAGAACTAAAGCTCTGGAAAACCATCCTCATGACTCAACAATCGACAGTCCGTGATACCTACCTTTAAAGACCACTGCTTCTTAAACTTAACCTGTAAATAAAAAATTATAATCCATTTCCCCCTACTTTCTAAGAATGAACTGCTCTGAAATGGTGACCATCATCTTCGTTAGAACAATTATCCCCAATTGCTCCTAGGTCCCAAGTAGAGGAATCCTTTCTAATACCCCATGAATATATCATTTCCTTCTGAGAAACACAATCTTTGAGGATCACCCTGAAAGTGACTCAAATAAGTTTAATAAAAGAAAAGGATGTGCTGAGTATTGTGACGCACTATTAATCCCCATTATGCTTACCCCTCCAAAGTAAAACACACACACACACACACACACACACACACACACACACAAATTCTTAATGCAAGAGACCACCTAATTCCATTTACTTTGATATACTCTAGTGATTGTTTCCTTATCTCAACAAGCCCACAAAATACAATGCTTCCTCTCATCATTAAGAGTTGTTCACCAAAACAGCATTTCACATTTCTAATTTTTTTTTTGATGCAGTCTCAGAGGTTCCAATTCAACAGTTAAAAATTTTAAATGACTTGAACAGGGAGTGGCAGCACGTGCCTTTAATTCCAACACTAGAGACAGTTAAGTTAAGCAGATCTTCTTGTGAACTAAAGCCAGTCTGGTCTACAGAGTGAGTTCTAGGCCAGCACTACAACATAGTAGACCCTGTCTCAAAAACCAAATAGGACTGGACAAATGGTACAGCAGTTAAGAGCCCTAACCAGTCTTCCCAAAGACCCACATTCAAATGTCAGCACCTACATACAGGCTATCGTCTACAACTCCAGGCCCAGATCCAATAACCTCCTCTGGCCTCTGTGGATACCACATGCATGTAGGCAAAACATTCATACACGTAAAATTAAAAACAACCGAGTTTAAATGGAGGGTGTACTTCAGGGAACTGGCTGGCCAAAGAAACCCCAAAGGCAAGTTAACAAAAGCAAAATCTGACTAATGGAATTACATCAAACTAAAAGACAATGTGCACAGACGGAAGAAAATACCTGTAACCCATTCATCAAGTGAGTAATAGAAAGAACAAATCCAAAACACCCCAACAGAAAAAAAAACAAAAAGCCAAGCGGTGGTGGCGCACGCCTTTAATCCCAGCACTCGGAGGCAGAGCCAGGCGGATCTCTGTGAGTTCAAGGCCAGCCTGGACTACCAAGTGAGTTCCAGGAAAGGTGCAAAGCTACACAGAGAAACCCTGCCTCGAAAAACCAAAAAAAAAAAAAAAAAAACAAAACAAAAAAAAAACACCCACATAATCGGACTTTAAAAAGAAAAATGGGTAAATGTGGGTGGGCCAGCAGAGTTCAAAGCCAGCCTGCTCTACAAAGTGAGTTCTAGGGCAGCCAAGGCTGTTACACAAAGTAAATGAAAACTATGGGCCTAGGGATGTAACTCACATGATACCTAGTACGTATGAGGTCCTGAGGTAAATCTTAGCAATGCAAAACAGACATGACTGAGCACACCCACAATCCCAGTACTTGGAAAGAATCATACATAAGTAATAATCCTCCATTACACAGTTCAAGGGCAGTCAGACTACTTAAGACCCCGACTAAAAACAAAACAAAACACCATAAAAATCACAATGAGATCATCTCACCCTCGTCACAAATGGCTATTAACAGAGAAATAAATGCTAATAAGGATGCGGAGAAAATACCCTCAGAAATGTCATCATATAACCACAATGGAAATCAAAGATTCTCAAAAGAATAAAAACCTAGAAACAGATCAAAAATTTTATCACTGGGCATATATTGTACTGAGTTTAACTATTCCTGGGCAGACATGAATAAACATGTATTCACTCCAGACAGGCACACACAACAGTTAAGAAAATTATTCCACCTGCTTGGTGGACCAATGAGTTTCATTAGTTATTTATAGGAGCATGGGTGAGTGGTTATTTACAGGAACACAGAAAACCTATGAGCAGTAACACCAACAGAGAAGAGCTCCCCCCCAATCCCTTAGCAATCATTAAAGACTTATACATACTCAAAATAGGGGTCCTCAGACCACCTGGCAAGCCCATAAATAAATGTTAGTTTAGCAACAGGTATCATGATTTCAGGACAGCAATGCTCATGTTATGCCCAGTAGATTTGAGTTCCACAACATACCCAAAGGAAATAAAATCAGTATGCCAAAAATACACCCACACCCTGTTGTTTACTTGTAGCATTAGTTAATAGTCCAGTTCCAGGGGATCCAACACCCTCTTCTGGCCTCTGCAGATACTGCATGAATGCAATACACTTAACACACATGCAGGCAAACACTCATACATATGAAATTTTTTAAAAGAATGCTAATGAGCATTCTTATCATTGCTTTTCAGTCTGAACCTAATTTTTTACAAAGCTGTTTTTCAAGTTTCAAGGTATAGTATTTATAACTGATAATGTTGAGATTGCATTGAATTAAACACTACAAACACCTCTTATACCAACAATTTGGTTCCGTTTGTTTTTCTCTTTTCTTTTTGTTTTTTTCGAGACAGGGTTTCTCTGTGTAGCTTTGGTTGTCCTAAAATTCACTTTGTAGACCAGGCTGGCCTTGCACTCAGAGATCCACCTGCTTCTGCCTCTCGAGGGCTGGGATTAAAAGGAGTGCTCCACCACTGCCCAGCTTAGTTCAGTTTAGCACACTCCACCTATTCAGAATTTCAGCGAACAGCTATCATTAGAACTACCCTTCCTAAATTCAAATGTAAAGTACTTTGCTCCTTTCCTTCATACCTGGGTAACAACAGCTGACTTTTATGATCAGGGCTTAAAGACTTTACTTAAAATACATATATTCCTTAATTTTTCTAAGGTGTATAAAAATAGTAAAATTATCAAATCAACACTAAGTCAGGCATGGTATTACACACCTGCACTCCCAGGACTTAGAAGGTAACGCAAGAGAATACTGAGTTCCAGGCCATCCTGAACTACACAGCAAGACAATGTCAAAGCAGGAAAGTCTCATGTCTGTGCCATCAAATGAGTTACTTTACTGGTAAAAATCCAGACAAATTCCCAGGTTGGAGCATTACATCTCCACACAAAACCACTTACTTATTTTCAGTGTCTGCCACTGGGTGCTCTTCACCTTCAGGTGTTTCCTCAGTCACATTTGATTGATCCAAATCACTGCAATTATAAGATATTTGTTTCTGAATGTATTTGGGAGACTCTCTAAGGAAAGAAAAGAAAAAGAAAGGCATCTAGGTCCATTTACATGTAGCCAAAAGTCCATCATAACAAAATACAAACTTTTACATTCTTTATGTATTTCTACTAATTTTATTCTATTTCTATTCATTTTATGCTCCAGTAGACCTCTAAGAGAAAACAAATTATTAAATTAGTTTATACACTTTTAAAACAAGATTTTATAAGTCAGACACAATAGTGGATACCTGTAATTAACTACACAGCAAGTTCAAGGCTAGCCTGGAGTATGTAAGACCCATTTCAAAAATACAAAAATGGGGGTGGGGGGCCTTACCAAATTTTGTAAGGAAGACTACGATAACTAGAGTTCGAACAATTACAGTCATAATACTCCCAGTATCTTTATCATGGGGCTTCAGAAAAACTACGTACATCCATCACTAAAATAAAATTATTAATATCTTTAATTATTTTTATTTAAATATAAACATCCCGTAAGACATTATAAGGCTATAGCTTTGAGACAGAACATCCATTCTTATCTCCAGAACAAAATTTAAGTATTGACAAGCCTCTAGCAAGTTAAGCGTTTTGGTTTCAAATTATTTAACTTAAAAAAAAAAAATCAGAATACCAACGTTAATTCATCTTTGACAGTTCCCCAGTTGTGAGATCCGCTACCTCCGCGTTTGTCCTCATGCTTCAGGCCACTGTAATGTGAAAAAGAACTAACAAAACTGAGTTAACATTATACTCTTTAGTTCTAGAAATTCAAATTTTGTTTTTATTAAATAAGCACATTTAAATCTAAAACATACAACAGTCAGTGAGACTTACGATCTATCACTTCCACTATGCCTATCAAATTCACGTTTGCCACGAGAATCAAATCCATCGCCTCGGCCCATTCCACGTCCACGGCCTCCTCGACCCCTTCCAAGACCACCTCGGCCTCGGATAGGCCGTTCAATAATCGGTCTACAAAACAAATTTAAAAATTATACCTCTGATGTTTCTAGAAAATGGAACAGGGAAAATCCACTCCAAGGCTCAAAAATATAGACTATGCTTACTGGCTTATAACTCAACAAATAAATATATGTAATTCCAATTTATTTCTACTCATGTAAAGGGACAAAGAATTAGAAACTTTTGCTATTCTTTAAAGCATTGCTGTCAGTACACTTTTTCACTTACTGACTCACTGCATCAGTCATACTTGTATTCACCAATACTCTTAACTACAATAATCATATCTAGCCTGCATGATGAGTGACAGACAATATCACTATCCTTTTAAACTCAGTATCTGGACACAGGGAGGCAAAGAAACTGGCCGTTAACTCAAAATATTTACTATTAAGAGATCTAACTTAGAGCAGGTTATCCATAAATATAAATGCAACAACATATACTTTTCTCTGAAATACACCTAAGTAACCACCCCAACTACTACCTGGCAATTATGCCCAATTTACAGCTTTACATTAAGATCTAACTACAAGAGAACAAAGCGGGAAAAGCTTGTTTAAAGCTTACCTATCAACTGAAAATTCACCACCTTCAGAACCCTTTTCTTCAAGTGGCTTTTCAAATCTTCTTTCCCGGGGTGGTCGTCTTTCTGGTCTCCTATCAATTATTTTCCCTTCTCCCTGAAGTTGTTGATCAGGTCTTCTTCCAACTCGCCTTATTCCTTATGACAAATAACCAGCATAAGCAAATCATTTTTACAACACAAAAGTTTAGGCTAGACTATTAAGGCTGATGGGCATCACCCATGTGTAACAAACTGCTTTGGGACATTTTTATTCAACAGTAAACATCTCAAACTTCATCTACAAGCTAGAACTGACTTGGAAATCACTGGGCACCATCACACCTTTACTTTCCAAGAAGTCAAAAGTCTACTACAAAATTTTAAACTTACAGATATTTCAGTCCAGTGATTTGCCCCTTAGAAAACACTGAAATTCACACTATTATTTTTCTATATAATCTGCAGGGGGGAAGGCAGTAAAGAACTCTTAAATCTAGAAAATTGTAATTCTGAAAGAAAAATAAAAGACACTTATGAGCTCTAGGGAAATAAACCCTAATTTAAAATAGCTATTTGAGTTACAAATGGTGCATACAATATTAACACTAGAAAAGGCAGGTTTGGAAGTTCAAGGCCAATCTGGATTACAGAGACCATGTCCCAACTCCACCTCAAGCAAGCAAATAGAGCTATTTAACCAGAAAAATCACCACTTTCCTCATTAACATTCAAAGCCCAAGTATGTATACACAAATCTATATACATATTCCCAAATCTAACTTTTAACACTATTATGTAACCATTAGGAAATACTACATTATTAGTATGGATAGAAAGCTTTTTTCTATGTCTGCTCTTTCAAGTATCTGTTTTCAAAGCATCTTCACAAATCACACACAGAAAGATCCTCATTTAGCAATTATGTACTAAGAAGGCTGCAACCACCCAGAATGATAGTAACATGGGAAGCCCTGCGTTCAGTCACAGTACCCACCCTCAAAAAGCAAAATAGAATTTTCTTTAAGTGACGCTTAAAGCCTAAACTAATTTTTCTACCTTCATTTTTCTTTCTGATAACATAGGAAACTCACAAAAAGAACCAATATGCATTGAATTATTGGTAGTCTTAAGGACAAGTTGATGGCAAATACATGCCTACCATTTCAGGTATGCTCTAATTACCAAATCACAGGTTTTGACAGTCAAAAAACTGCTCAGAAACTGTTTTTGTAAATTCTTAAGTTATGTGACTTAGTTTAAGAAAACGGAACACCATCAGGATATACCAATTTGTTCAGACATCCCTAACTAGTCATACAGTAAAGATGAAATTCTTTAATATTTAAACTTCATTCTCTGTAAATTCTCAGGACAAGACCTAAATGTAGACCTTATACCAAGACATTTACATAAATTTCATCAGAGGTACAACAGTGTGTTAGGGTGGAGCTATGGAACCAGCTCAGTCCTTGTAATGATAACCAAGCTAAACACACCCAAGGAACAATGGCTTGCTTCCCCACCCAATATTCAATGAGGCCTACATAATCAGAAAAACTTATTAAACTCATTATGGGGTTGGGTGTGTTGCTCAGTGAGAGCTACTATAGCCTAGTGTGCAAAACGCTGGGTTTTACCAATATCACCACAAAAAGTAAATTCATCTAATGAAAAATGATTGATACTTTTTAAAACATGCAAGGTTTTTTTGATGTACTTACCTATACTTGAATTGTAACTGCAATAGAATCCTGGTGTTTTTTTAAATCCAAAAACCTGGTCTACACTTAACATTTTGCCAACTCTCAAGTTCTTCAAATAGACACCATTACATTCCAGCATTGTGTTATCGAGACACGGGACACAGCATAGGTTAACAATTCTTTCCTTTCTTAGAGGTACCAACTACCACCCAATACACAGAACTGACATGTTTATTCAAAATTTCCCCTTATGTATACCCTTGTTTTAAGAAACTCTGGTTTGAGAGTGATCTAAGGGTTGGGGATTTAGGAAACACAGCTTTTCCCCAGCATGGGCAAAGTCCCGAGTTCAATCCCCAATACCAAAAAAAATTGAAATACTAAGGAAAAATGTCGATCAGCAATGTGAATAAGTTTTCCAAAGGACTGAAGTAAATGACAAACAATCCTGGCTATAATAAAAATTCCCTACATTCATGACTTACAATGTTAGTTTCCAGGTAAGACCATAGATTGGATTCGTGGTGAAAACTCAGTAATTTCAATTAAGCTTCATGCTTTGAACATTTTATTGAGTGAGCGCGGTGTGTTTTAGACACAACTTATTCATGTACTTTCTTTTAATTAGTGTCATCAAAGAGGTAAACAGTTTAAAATAAATACACCAGCCAGTTTCTTAACACAAGAATTAAATGCCTTATTGAACTGTGTGATGTCAAGAAGCTTAATCGGCTGGGTCCTTTTGCCCAGGTGATGTTTCCTAACACTCCAGACTATGCTGCCCTTCCAAAACTCATTTTTAGCACAAGAATTCTTCCTTTTATTCAATCAACTAGGTTTACTCCAAGCCTTACAAAAAAGAGAGAGAGAGACCCTCTCCCGCGCCCAAAAAGATACCTTAAACCAAAACCTAAACAATTCCTTTCACGAGCACGTGGCAGGCAGTAAGAGGCAACTTTAACATATAATGGCAATTGTATAGACTCACAGCTTAGATTCTATACCTACTTGCTATTGATTTTGCACTTTCTTAACCCTTAATTGCTTTGCCTTTTCACCCACAATAAGCCAGTATTGGGGAAGAATGCTAAAATAAAATCAAAACAACTACGAAACTTTCAGCGCCCTGGAAGGAAGGGACTATTAACCGCCCATGAAGACCTGACCACGCTTCACGCACGTGCGGAGGCAAAGCTGCAGGCTCCAAGCAGCTCGGCTGCCGGGACGTGACAGGCTGGGCACTCATTTTACCCACGAAGCCAAAAGCAGGAAAACGCCTGACCTGGGGGCTTCAGGGAGTTGGAAGAAGGGATCGCGTCATGAGAAGGGACCCTGCTCATGACCAGCTTTCATCCAGAACTCCCTCTAGAAAGAGTGGGGCCAAATTCCTCTCCTTCCCAACAGTTTCATTCACGCCAGGAAGTTACAGTAACTTTAACGCGAGAGCGGAAAGGGTACGACAAAAAGCGCACGTGGGACCCAAACAGCACCTCCCTCCCCTCGAACGGTGCCCCCCAAAACTGAGACAGCAGCCCAAGTGGAAAGAAACTCCAAACCCCGGCATTGCCTTGAAGGTCCGCGCCATTGTGGGACAAGATGGCAGGGGCAGGAGCCCAGAGCGGGCAGCAGCCCCCAGGAGCACGCCGAGCAGGAAACGTGCCCGCGCTGCTCCCGGGCACGGAGAGTCGGGCGGAGAACGCCCGGCCCGAATCGGCAGGAACGCCCGGGCCGCCCTCTCCGAGCACGCTCAGCCAGCCCGAGGCGGGAAGGCTCCCACCGAGCCTGCGAGCGGCGGCGTGGACTCGGGGTCAGCCACGCTCCCGGCCCCGG
>CABHPH010150390.1:0-46966 GCA_902168325.1 Peromyscus nudipes
CAGTATTTAGTACTCTTGAATACTTTCTTCTACATTACTCATTTTCATGTGCAGTGGTAGAGAATATCACATCCCCAAGAGACTTCATGTCCCCATTTGAATTAACATGAACAGTTTGAATATTCATTTACTTCACATTTGATTCTTGCAAGAATTAAAAATTCATAATTTGCTATACTTAAACCATAAGCTTTTTTAGTTAAAATAGAAAGTTAATCAATCTGAGCTATGAACTTCATAAGTCCTTACTCCAAAGATAGATGATCCTGCAGGATCTGTAATAGTCCTTCTAAATTAAAGTAATTCTCTAAAAAAGAATACCTCCTTAGCTTCCTAGATATTAGAACACTTTCTCAGTTCACTCAGCTAATGAAGACATGCATTCTGAAACCTACTTTCCCCTCCTCTTCACGCTACCTTGAACACCAGACAAGCGTGCATGCAAATACAAATACCAAGGCAGAGTTCTAAACCTGGATTAGTATTTTAAAAATCTTATGTTCTGGTGTGATGCCCAGTGTGTCACCTGACATGTCCAGACTTGAGCTATGTCCTTTGAGCTATCTGTGATCGTCTGTCCTCCTATAATCTTCAAAATAATATCAGTACCTTAGGAAATGGCTTAAGCCTACATATTTCTCAGTCATGTGTTGCATTTAGAATCTTGATCTAGCACACTGTCAGAGTCTGATTACTAGAGTATAAGTATTTAATGATGTATTTTATATTCAACAATAATAAAAACTGATTCTTTTCCTACAATTATCTTCCCTCTGAACAGTGACACAATGACCAATAGAATTCAATTCCTGTTATCATATAGTACACAGTCTACTTAAATTTATTTTGATTTAAAGTCTTTATAATAGCAAATGTCACTTTCCAAATATGTTTTTATTATATCTTTTATTTTTAAGCTTATAATATAATCTTGTTCAAATACATGGCATCTTTGTATTAATTGTTACATGCATATATGTACATACATATATATTACTAAATGTAACCTATCAGTTTGTATAATGTTACATGTATGTGTGTTTTCAGGGCTGACCATATTGGGTAACTAGTGTAATTCTCTTCCTTGAACAAGACTATTTTTCATGCTTTCAGCATTCCTTGATTGCCTGTAGTTCTTGCTGTAGCATTGAGGCCTTGTTGGCTTTCTCCAACAGTTATGTGAGGATGTCTACTGTTGTCCTTGTTCAGGTTGTGTTTGGGCTGTCAAGTCAGTGCAACTTTATGATTGTAGCTTTTGATATTGCTAGGAGACACAGTCTCACCGCAAACTCTCTGATTATCCTGTTTTTACAATCTTTCGGCCTGGCCTTTGCAATGTTCCCTGAGCCTTGGGTGTGGAAGTTGTTTTGAAGATGTATCCATTGGAATTGAGTTCCATAATTCTGCATTTTGATTGGTTGTGATGTTCTTTAATGGTCTCTGTCTATTTCGAAGATAAGTGTCCTTGATTAGAAGTGAGGAATACACTTATCAGTGGGCAGAAGCACAAATACTTATAGAGACGATACTAGTTTAATAAAACGGTGGTTTTAGGTTCTTCTCCAAGATCCATGACTTCACCAGCTCTGAGAAGCTGACTAGGTTTTATTACCAGGTATTATTTTTCTTTTGTTCAAGAGAGACTCTCAAAACATTATGGGGTATTGCTATTGCCCTTGGTTGCACATCCACAGGTGAAAGTAAGTCCCTATTGATGAAGACACTATGCATTTCAGATGAAGGGCTCAGAGGCCCCTAAGCTGGAACAGATCTGCATTCTTCCTCCCTGACTACTAACTTTCAGGGTAGCAGAAGGTACCATGCAAACTGCAAAGGGCAGGAAACAATTAAATGTCCTATCTAGCCATGACATCAATGAACCACAACAATGACCATCGTGACACAATAACCCTATGGGTATAATTGTGGCACATATATGATAACCAACATAGCCACTTAATTAGACTTAAGACCCACCAAGTAAGAGGGCAAGAATCCAAATAATTTTAAACAACATTGATTCATTGTATATATGAACTGGTTGGGAGATTATTTTGCTTTTATAAACTCAAGTGAATCAATTACATTTTTAAGTCAGTTTTCTCATTCACAAACAAGGAAAATAGACTTTTTTATCTCTAACAAATAGGAATCAATATAAATGTGATTTTTCTATGCTATCTATATTTGGGAAGTCTCATGAAACCTGTTTGGGTATTTGTGTATTTTAATATAAGACAGGGTAATTAAGATTAGTACTTATCATTTTCTTTAAGTATTAATCCTATAAATATCCTAAGATGGTACTTTCAACATCTTGTTAACTGGTGAAGTAAAGACCTCAACCTTAGCCAGGTAGTGGTGGTACACACCTTTATCCCAACACTCAGGTGGCAGAGGCAGGCAGATTTCTGTGAGTTCAAGGCTAGCATGGTGTATGGAGCGAGTTCCAGGATGTCCAAGGCTGTTACACGGAGAAACCCTCTTTCCAAAATACACTCACCCCCCAAAAAAGACCAAAACTTTAGAAATTAGACCTTTTGACATAGGGTAGCGGGACTCCATGGAGAATTTTTCATCTTCATGAATATTTGACAGACTTTAATGGGATAATCCTTCTCTACTAATGAACAGTATCCTCATTGCAATAATAGTTAGGCCTACAGATACCGAAAATCCACAAAAATAACAAATTTATTCATAGAGCTTGGGCTCAGCTGTAGTATTCTACATACACCACTGAATTTGTACCTTTTTTATTAAATATCTTTGTAGTTGTAATAAAAAAGTTTTATGTTTGCCTGAAGTGAAATAGAAAAGCATCTTCAGTGGCTACATTTTGCTTCTTGTTTTATTCTCTGAAACTAGCTATCATTTAAATGCAGAGTCTTCACTTTTTTGCTGCAAAAACAGATTTATGTTATTAACTACATGCCTAGGAGCAGAATTCAGGGCACTAATTTTCTAAGTTTATATCAGTATATTGACTCAAAGTGAATATTTAAGTGGTTCTGGGGAAAATATTATATTTGAATATGAAGAACCTTTAAGAAGCAGCTTCTTTGATAGAGATTATTAGATGCATACAATTTACAAATTAAGCTAGTACAGAGCCACAGAATAAGATGCCTGTGTACTGCCTGGAACTGTAGTTTTTTTGGCTGTGCGAGCAAAGAATGTTTGGGACAAATCAGGTTTCTCTCACTTAAACAAATCATGCCTTCTCTCCATTCTCAGCCATTCTTTTTCTTAGAATGAAGTTGAAGATTTTCTTCCTCAGGCTCCCTTCTACACTTAAGTTTGGCTACTTGAATTAAATTAATTATGATCATATACTACAAAATACTTGGGAATAAATTTTATAGGGAACTCAATGAGAAATCATAGATTTATCATGTGCTTCCTTCCCTTCTTTTGTTATATTTTTATATCAATCTGTGATGAAAAATATAATTCACTCTCATTTATATACATATTATTGAACTGTCAATCGGTTCTAGACTGTTTAAAGGATTATTTTGTTTTGGGGTGTTGTATCATTTCAGTGATGATTTGTTATAGCCTGTCTCCCTGATGTTTTCTCTTTCATCACAACGGAATGTTGAAGAAAAAAAAACAAAAATGCTTTCTACATATATTACTCTTCCTTTTACCATATATCTGTTGTTTGTTACAAACAAAGACAGAAATAAATTGAGAATTTAATAATTTTAACATTAAGGAAAATAAAAAAGAAACAAGTGCTTTCTAATGGACAGAGAAAGGGGAAGAAAAAAACAGATTTTTATAGTGCATACAATAAATACTGTAAGTACTATTCACTTAGGCAACAGAGGTACAACCAAAATTCTTCCCTCGAGCTACCTCATTCTTCAATGTTGTAAGATTTCTTCCTCTTCTAGTTTCTATTTTTACATATGTAATATCAGATATATTTTTTCATTTATAGGATATGTGATTCTTTTGTGTTTTCCATTTTAATGATATTTTGAAATTACTGTTTATGCTGTTCCAAGGGGCCATTTTCATGCAGGTACATAGCATGCTTTGGGCTTACCAACAGTTTTTACTGATGGTTCCACTCCTTAATCTAGTCAGCCTTGAGGCTGCATAGGGTGGTAATGAAGCTGCAGTGTGATTTCCCTCCAATTGATGTTGTCTTTTGCGGTGTGCATTAAGGACATCAGTATTTATAATTTCCCCTCTAAAATATTAATTTTCTAACTAGATTTCCACCAGTCTTTTATTTTCAAAAATAGACTACCTTCATTTGTCCTAAATTTAAGTTTATTTCTCAATAAATGATCATAGTCTAAAGATTTGAGAATGAGAAAGCATAAATTTGAGTATTTCATGTTAGTGCTTTGAATGTGTGGGTCAATTTCCCTTCATATTATCAGAACATTCTTTGCCTAGAAAGGCTACCTGATTGCCTTATTCTAGTCTCCATGGAAAGAAAGCAATTTGAATCCTTAGTGACTGCCAGTTGCTTTGGGAATTATTTTTCTTGTGCTAGCCTTTTATGCCTAAAAGGAATTCAGCTTTTTGGCCTACTTTATTCAGCTTGTTATGGAAATAAAACGCTATATGTGGGTGTGGATGTTTTTAAAAGAACCTCCAGACATAAGCAATAGTTCTGTATACTTCCCATCACTTCCCAAAACACACTTCAAATGGAACTGTGGAGAGATCATTAGTGGAGAAATATTCCTACATGAAAAAATAGGCCCCAATATAAGCGTGCATATTCTGGGTAAAATTAATTCTGTGTCATATGTATGCATTGGGTAAAATGGGTTGTCACTATTTAAAACAAACACATAACTTGTTTTTCAGCAGTGAAACATTTACATGTGCACACACTAAGTAATCGTAGAGAAACACTGAATGAAACTTATGAACCCTCTTATTAGTTCTGCTGTTAAGTTGGTCAGTCCATCAGCTGCTTGCTTTTAGGTAATTGACACTGAAATGAAACACTTCTATTCCTTTGTGTTGGGCTTTCATTTGTGTTCTAATTATGTAAACTTAATATTCTATTAGCTCTTCAACAGCGTCTTTAAAATGTGTTGTGATCATATGCACCCTCCCGTTTTTCCTGAAGACGGGGAGTATCAAAAGCAGTTCCCCCCAAATATAACAAGTAGCTCAGCAAAGCTAAACACAACCCCTGCATTCTTCCACAGGGGAGAATGTCCTCGAGCTCCATCTTTTCTTATGTCAGATAAATAGAACAATTTGTTTTTATCTTGTGAGTTTCATAATGTTGTCTGGATTGAGGACTGGATATGTAAATTACATATGATGAATGGAAGTATCTTGGCCCAACTTTGCTAATGAAAATTTTAGCTAAATAAAAATTAGTTGTCCTTGATACGTTGTTTCAGAAAGAGTGTTTTAAGATCCATGTGGCTATTTTGAGAATGTCCTGTTGGATATAACAGGATGAAATTGGTGTTTCCACAGGAAAACAAATGAGAATATATGGAACAAATTCATGAATCTCAGAGAGGAATCACATATCACAAAAAGCCATAGAACCTTTGGTCAGGCTGCAGTAGAGAGCAGTCTATGCCAGAATCCTCTATGAGGGTATCTGAGGGAAATACATGGGGAAGCACCATAGAAAGGTATGAAAATTCCAAAAAAAAAAAAAATCCCCCAAAACAAACAAACAAAAATACTATTTAATTATTTTGTAAAACAAAACAAGAAATGTGCTGATAAACAATTACTGTGGGATTTGTTTTCATACTGTCTCTAATGCCTGATCACCAGGCTAGGGTACTTTCAAGGAAGGAAATAGTTTGTCTGGCTCTGTATATCCAACGTTGTGTTCCCGTAAGCCAATGGCCCACCCTAGAAAAATGTAAAGGAAGATGTGGGTCTTTTGCATGTTTTAACCCCATTGTGGTGGGAAGATGTGGTGGGACAGGGATGGTCAAGACAAGGCAGACAGGAAGTAGAACAAAGAAGCAAGGATCTAGCATAAGGCTCCCACCTCAGGGATGAACCCTTTATTTCAAAAAACCCTCACCTCTTACACTTCGTATCCTCCAAATAATGCTATTATTTTTCCTTCCATCAAGGTATTAACCACTTATTAGGGAGAGTCCTCATGACCTAACCCACTTGGGATGTGTACTCCTGGGCTCACTGAGGGATGTACTTTATTAATCTCTTAGGTGTTCCTTAATTCATTCAAGCTAACGAGAGTAATCATCAAACTCTGTGAAGTTAGATTAGGAAACATCCATGGCTGTAGATTTAACATTAGCCTCTAGGTATATAAAATACAGTCCCAAACACCATCCTTTGTTCTCTGTAAGAACTATTCAGCCTTTAGCAGTTCAATATACCCATTTTTCTAACTCCCAACAATTTTTATTAGTTCTGTAAGAATTTCATACAACATGTTTTGATTATTTTTTAAAAACCAACTCTTCCCAGATAGCCCCCTCTTTCCTACCCACAAAACTTTGTATCTCTCCATTTTCAACCCATTAAGACCAAATTGTGCTGTCCAAATATTCTTGAATGTGTACTCTTCACTGGAGCATGTGGACTTCCCAGGGGTTACACTCTTAGTGAAAACTGTATCTCCCTTCTCAGCAGCTTACTACTGCAAGCAGCTCCACAACCAAGGGTGTAATTGTTAGCTCAGCTCCCATTTCCATGCTTGGATTTGGTCTGGTTTGGCATTGCACAGATTTTGTGCATGTGTTTGCTGGGCACTGTTCATTCCTAAGTTTAGATGCCCTGCTGTGTCCAGAGGACAATGTTTCTTGTATTTATCCAGTGCCTTTGGATGCCCTGCTATGTCCAGAGGACACTGTTTCTTGTATTTATCCACTGCTTTTGGATTCTATACTCTTTCCAAACCCCTCCCCAGCAACAATTCCTGAAACTTGGAAAGAGGAACTATGCTAAATATGTTCCATTTACAACTGAGCTCAGATTCCATGGCATTTAAAAGATATCAAACATCAAAGAATACAAAAAAGAAAGCTAAGAGACTTTGTTCTGGTACTTGGACAGTTTAAAGCATGACAATTACTTTATTGGTTTTAAAATATCTCCCTTACCATGGTGGATTGATGTCACCAAAAATGAATTTTTCAGCATTTAAATAGTTTCTCCAAGGTCATTATCTCCAAAGTAATCTTGAAGCATATGAAATAAAAAATCCTTTGGTATAACTCATTCTTGCTTAACCAAAGTATCCCATGGATCAGGTTTCTAAACCTTTTATCCATTACTTTGTAGTTAATATATCCATCCCTTGAAGTTAAGAAAGATCTCATAAAATGACCATAAGCCAGAACAGGCTCTCTCTGTCTTACTTATTCTAATCTTAAAAGCCTAAATAAGTCAAACTCTCTTCCCTGAAAAACATGTATTTTTTGCTTTAGTTGATGAGCTCATTCTGCATTATATTTTGACAAATTGTTATATAAAATGTAATAATTCGGCTGTAGATAAATATCTAGAGGATCTATTTATATGGAGAAAAGGTTTATATAGGGTTCCAATTTATTTTCTTGTGGCCTTATAACCTATAATACATCATGGCATGAGTGTATTGTTTTGCTTGCCTCAAGGCATTCAGGAAGCAAAAAGAGAGGAGGCAGGGTCAGAGATCTGTATGATCCTTTCATGGCCCCCAGTGACCTAACTTTCCTTGGCTGCTTCATACCCTTTTAAGATGTCCATCTCCTCCCAGTGCAGAGAAGGGGTAGAAGGAACGTTTTAAACACACATGGCTTTGGGAAACATTACAAACCCAATCCTTGGTATTCCATAGAAGACTTAGAATATTTGATTCAGTGGCAGTGTTGTTAAAAGTGAGCAGATGACAAAGATGAGCAGGTTTGATATATTGCACCGTGTAATTTCCATAGCTGTTACCTGTAAACAATTCACTAGAAAATTAGATATATATTTGTTTTTAGAAGGAATAGGCACTTTAATCCACTGAATGCATGTGGCATGGAACTAAAAGTGTGTAAATATAGCTAAACTTTTATACATTAATCTATTCTTTCTCTGCCTTACTGAACTTTTGTTTATTAGCTTCCTTGTTTGTTGGTTTTTCTTTTTTTGTTTGTGTATGCTAGGAAGAGATTGTAAGAAAGAGAGAAAGTAGATAGATAGATAGATAGATTGATGATCAATCAATAGATGATCGATGATTGATAAATAGATAGATAGATAGATAGATAGATAGATAGATAGATAGATAGATAGATAGATGATAGTCACAAAGAAATATAACCATAAAGAGAGAGAGAGACAGAGAGACAGTTACAGACACACAGAGAGAGACAGAAAGTCTGAGTATGTAGCCCAGGCCAGCCTGAAACTTACTCTATAGCCCAGATAGGCTTGAACTCATAGAAATCCTCCCACCACAGCGTCATGAATACCAGATTTGTAGAAAAGAATGAAACACCAATGCTCAGTTTGAATTACTGAGCCCTTTAGTTCTTTAAAGTAAAATTGCATTCCTCCTTCAAGGTTTCAGGACTGTGCTAACTCATGAATATTGCTGACTACTGAAAACTTACTGTATTTATTATTGATGGCATTGCATTGATACTTGGAATAAAACCTGTGCTGCAAACATATTTTCATAATTTATTCCTTCGACTATTTTAGAAAAAGTTCAAATACCAAGTCTTATATTCCTTTTATGGAAATTAGTACACGCTACAAATTCAGTACAAACTGTTATTTGGGGTTTTTGTTTGTTTTGGTGTTTGCTTTTCGGTTTGGTTTTTTTTTTTACTTTTTGAGAATTTTATACACAAATACAATACATATCATAATCACTCTCTTTTCTCCTCTCCTCCTCCCAGACTCTGCTCAACGTCTCCCTTACAACACTATGTTCCTCTTCAGTCCTAACCTTTCCTCTCTTTTTTTTCTTTTAAAAAGTATATTCTAATGAATCCAATTAGTGTTGCTCATGTAGTGATGGGTATGGGGCTGTCCACTGGCATATGGACAAACCATCCATGGTCGCAACCCCCAAAGAAAAATAACTTTCCCTCACTTAGAAGCAGGCAACATTCAATATCTCCTCATCTAGGTTGAGGGCTGCATGAGCTTAATTAAAACTTAATCCTCGTGACTTGTTGTGGGTTTTTGTTGTTGTTTGTTTGTTTTAGTTTTTTTGTTTTGCTGTTTTCTGTTTCTGTGATAAAACAGTGATGAAAACCAACTTGGGGAAAAGGGGGTTTATTTAACTTAGAATTGACAGTGTACCATTAGGAAAGGCAGGTCACAAGTAAAGACAGAAACCTGTAGGTAGGTACTGAAGCAGAGACTGTGGAAAAAAATGCTAATTGGCCGATGTCTTCCAGCTTGCTCAGCTACTTTTCTCCCACAGCCCAGGGCCACCTACTATTGATGGCGCAAACCACTGTAGGCTTTGCCTTACAACATCAATTATCAATTAAGAAAATTAATTCTCACAGACCTACTTACAAGTTAGTCTAATGAAGGTAATTCCTCACTTGAGTTTCTCTATTCCCAGATGACTCTAGTTTCTTCAAGAAACAAAAAGTTGCCAGCACAGCTTGGATTTGTGACTCAGATAACCTGGCTGGCTACTAAGAACAGAGATGCTCCTGTCTCCGCCTCCCCAACATCGGGATTACAAAAGCAAACCCCTTGTCTGGATTTTTGCAGAGGTACTGGTTTTGATGCTTCTATGCCCTGCATATTATCAACTTTAATTATAATATTTATAAATATAATTTGAATATTTTAAATGATTACCGCCATCTTTTGGCTTAAGATGAGAAACCATTTTTCTGTACCTAGAACAGAAAAAATGGGTAGGCTTCCCCTTTTTTTTCCTGTGGCTGCACTCTATTTCATGAAACTGGGAAGTGAGGGAAAAGGAGATTTACCTTTTATGTCCTGCGATGGTTTTTTTGGTTTTCTGTTTTCTGTTTCTGTGATAAAACAGTGATGAAAACCGACTTGGGAAGAAATACCTTCTAGACTCATGAATTTATTTCTCAAATGGGACACGTCTACTTTTAGGAACACTGGGCTTTGCCTGCTTTGTCTCCTTAATAGCTTCATTAATTTTCAAGAGCATCATGGCTTTTGGGGGGAGTGGTGTCGGAGGCAGGGATCCAGCCTGGAAGACTAGGGATACTCCTGGTGTCCTAAACTCAAAATGAAAGAGGGATCACATTTTTTTCATTGAATCAGATAATATTCTTATCTCTCTTTAATATTAGTTCTTTGAGAATTTCATATAAGATGCTTTGATCGTATTCATTTCCTCCCCAATTTGTACCCATTCCCCTCCCCCATTTCCTGCTCTCCCAAGTCTGTGTACTCTTTTTTTTTTCCTCTTCACCTATGAAGTCCAATTTGTACTGCCTATATATTCTTCAGTGTGCAGCCTTTAACTGGAGCATGGTCGATTTCCCAGGGACAACACTCTTAAAGACAACTGACTCTTCCTATTCCAGCATTGATCATTTGACAAGAGCTCCTAAGCTAGGGATCAGCCTTCATGTCTAGCTTCTCTCTCCAGGCTGGGATTTGGTCTGGCTTGAGCTTTTGCAATTGTGCATGCTGTCACAGTGGCTGGGTTCATAAATGTGAACCCTACTGTGTCCAGAGGACACTCTTGCCCCCTACCCCTCTTCTGCAGTGCTCACTGAACCTTGGGAGGAAGGGTTTTTGATATAGATATCCAAGTTAGGACTGAGCCTCTATAGTCTCTTTTTTCTCTACTCTTCAGCCTATTTTAGGTCTTTGCTTTAATTACCATCTAATATAAATAAAAGCATCTTTGGTGAGGGTTAAGAAATACATTAATATATGTGTACAGGTGTAGGTCATTAGAGATCAGTTTGGTACTGTTCCCTTTTAGCAAAGTAATAGCCCTATGTTTTCTCCCAGGGTGTATGACCTATCTAGTTCGTTATATAAACAGCCCCAATGTAGAATATATTTAACATAAACATAGTAATATCATAACGTATTCTCCCCTACAAAAGGCATTTATATAGTATTTTAAATACAAGAGCTTCACATTTTAGGAGTCAATTGATGAACGTTAAAATTTTTAACCTGATGAGATAGAGTCTGAAATTATTAAAAGTGTAGATGGTCAATCATCTTTTTCCCAGAGCAAAGCTATACACTATTTGGGAAAGTTAAGGATATAGTTTAGACAATCATTGCATGCCTTCCATAAGAAATAATATCAAATCTGAATAGAAATTTATCCATGATAAGAATAATCAGTAGATGAAACATGCTTTTCAGGTTCTTTTTTGGGTAAAATTCTGTGAATTTTGGACACTGATTTTTTTGAAAGTTTTTAAGTTTTATAATTACATTATCTGCCTCACTGTTATTAATAAATCTGGAACAGTTAGTTGACTCCTTACATGACCCAGAAGAATATTAGATTTTAATTTTAAATATAAATGTTACTTGAGATTTGATTTTTGTTACTTGATACTTGATTTTTTGTTTGTTTGCTTTTATTTTTCAAGACAGGGTTTATCTGGGTAGCCCTGACTGTCTTGGAACTCACTCTGTAGATCAGGCTGGCTTTGAAATCACAAAGACCTCTGTGCCTCTGCTTCCTGAGTGCTGGGATTAAAGGTGTGTGCCACTACTGCCTAGCCTTGATACTTGATACTTTTGTTACTTGAAATTTGATAAATGTTACTGTTACTTGATTTTTGACAGTTTTCATATTTTATTCTCATGGTTCGCCCCAGGAAGGGGAAATAGTTAAGATCTCCTGGGTAAACTGAGGAAGGAGGTTAAAGGGGAGGGGATAGGTGATGGGAACATGTGGGACTGAGGTGGCAGAATTCGGGGAGGGACAGAGAGGGAGAGCAACGATAGAGATATCTTGATAGAGGAAGCCATTATGGAGTTAGGGAGAAACCTGGTATGAGGGAAATTCCCTAGTTAGAATTCCCTAGTTTGAATTCTGTCAAATTATATAAACAGTTGAAAGAAACTGATTTCCATGGAAAATATCCTCTGAATCACAAGCAAGCTACTTGACATTTATAGATATAGATTTGACTTTGCCTGATAGATTATCCCAGGATTTGTGTACATTTATAGTAGATAGTTAAAAACACTTCATGTCATAATAGTCCTAGATACTGAAAAAAGTATCCCTTTGGTTGGAAACTATACTAACTTTCAGTTCAACCCACTTAAATTAAGTGACTCTCCACAGCCAATTAAAGTGAAAAAATACTGTGAGCAGAATGCATTAAATAATCTTACTCTAAATCACTGGAATAGGATACCAAGAAATGGAATCCTTATTTTACACAGGAAACAATTTGTATTGCCAGTATTATCTAATCAAAATGATAGACTGAAGACTAGCATCTCTTCCCTTAAAGACTGAAGATTCTTGAATACTACTTATTCACTAACAATTTTATTAATACTGTACAAATAAAATACAAATACAGTCTTCATATGCAAAATAGAATATAAAAGTTGAGGGACATACATGCCAATACCCACTAATTTCAAAGTATTCAAATGTCTTAGTGTATTGCTTTATTAAGAAGGGTTAGCAAGGTCTTCTGATAGAATCAACTGTCAGCATGCTTTTATTTAACACAAAATAGGGAAGGAAATATAATGACCTAGCTCAGAACAAAAGGCAAAATTTAAGATACTTGGAAAAACTTCTAGATCAGGTAGCTCTCTAGGCAGCTCTTACCAGTTTGCTGCCTAAACTATATCTATGCACATACTATCTTGTAATTGGACTTACTGTTTGTTCTCTGATCTAACTCTTCCCTAAGACATTACACAAGTTGCCAGTTCCTTAGTGAAGCTGACTTAAAGAGACCTAGGAAAAATTATAAATTTCTTCCTCTTCATATCTGTGATGTATTTTGTTACTGTATTTCTACCATGGCATTTACTCACTTGATGACTATGCTATTATTATATCCCAATGCTGCAACATAATCTCTAATAAAGACTCCTTAACTATCTGCAAGAATGACTGAAATATTTCTTTTAATAATCTAAGGCCTTGTATATATTTATTTTCTATCAAAATTTTGCCAATTTATGCTGTCTACTTTACCCAGATCGAAAGCCTGGGAAGACAAAGGGAAGCTCTTTGAGTGCTGTTGTATCTCTAGATGTGGCACAGCAACAAACAAGAACAACAGACAGATGACAATAGCAGCATCATAGCTCTTGTGTAGAGATGACAATAGCAGCATCATAGCTCTTGTGTATGTCTAAAATGTTGGGATCCCTCAGTGGTTGGCATTACAGCTATGGACAGTTGTTCCTTAGCCCTTAACAACCAAACATTAGTGTTACCACACTGATATAGACCTAGGAATCTAGATTGAACCAGTTAGTGTTGAAAGTCTCAGTCTGAAGTGTCTGAGACCTTTAGCCCTACACATTCTACAGCTCTGCAGAAATCTTCCAGTGACCAAAGGCTCTACTTTCTCTTCTCTGTGTCCTTAGAGCAGCTTTGCCATTCCAACCTCTTTTGCCATCTCATAACTTCTGGACCTTTTGTCTTCCAGTCTTGGTGGTGCTCCAACTGTTCAGCTGCTTCTCTAGCAGCCATGTCTGTTTATTTTAGAGGTTGGCCTGGCCTCCTGACTGCTCAGTCCCACTACCTCTGCCACCATTTCATTCCGCTGTCTCTGATGCTGATTTCTTTCTGTTTAGCTCTATGATACTAGATGAAGGCAAGAAAAGACCACCTGGGACAAGCCTTTTATTGTATAATGTAACACCATCACAGCAGGAAGTACAGGAGATTGTCTCCTGGCCTGTTCACTCAGTTTGCCTAATGCCTTGTTTATATAGGTGGGGAAAGCTATTGGAACCAATCATAGCATGCTTCTCAGGCAAATGGAAATTTACGTTTGAACAAATCCCAGCCTTGGCTGTTTCGTACCAGTCTCTCTGCTAGGCCATCAGGGAAGTACATCCAGACAAAGCAAAAAAAATGTTGAAGGGAGATTCAGAGTTAGTTAAGGTTTTTGATTGTGTGATGAATAATTTTATGCCAATTTGATGCAAGCTTAAGTCACCTGAGAGGAGGGAACCCCTATTTAAAAAATGCTTTCATAAAATGGGGTTGTAGGCAAGCCCTGTAGGGCATTTTCTTAATTATTGATTGATGGGGGAGTGTAGGAGCCCGTTTTCAGGTTCCTTGTGGCTTTACCCAGCAGGTTCATATAGAGGGGATGATTAGGACCAGGGGCCTGAGTGCAGGTGTCTGAGATGGTCTGCACTTGGCTGTGCTGGGGCGAGGGGAGGTTTTTTTGCTCCACCCCTTGGCATCTCTATAAATACTCTGGGGCAGAGACAGTCAGGGCATATTGGAATAGGTTCCATGCCTTCTCAAGGCTATCCTTTATTTTCTATCTGTTTATCTCCACAATCAAAATCCTTCTATCTAATATTTCCTGCTGCTCACACTCAAGAAAACTCTGAGGAACTGTGGGTTTGGTGGGTAAACTATCCACAGGGGAGGTCCCAGAACATTGTGGGTGGTTTCATCCTTAGGCTTGTGGAGTTGGGTTCTATATGAAAGCAGGCTGAATAATCCAGTAAATGCTCGACAGTAAACAGCATGCCTCCATGACCTCTACATCAGCTCCTGCTTCAAGGTTCCTGCTCTGCTTGAGGTACTGCCCTCACTGCTTTTGATGATAAACTGTTATATAGAATTGTGAATGAAATCAACTCTTTCCTCAAGTTGCTTTTGGTCATGATTTCTCATCATAGCAAGAATAACCTCAACTAAGATAGATATTGGTACCAGGATTTGGGGGTATTGTTGTTGCAGAAGTGACCATGTTGTTTTTGTTCGATGTTTGGAATTGTGGGCTAGAAAAGCCATTGAGTGTTCAAATATTGGTGAGCTGTTTTGTGGGAGGTTGAAAGATAAAAATGTAAAGAGAAATGGAGAGGATGGAGGCCTGACTTGGGAAGTTCCAGGAGAAAGTTTGAGAATCACTCAAAGATTCTATCAGGGCCTTTACATATTTGAAGTTAAACTGTAGTTCTGGTTAGCTGGATCTAAAGAGTCAGCTGTGATTAACCAGAACCACTGAGGGAAAACCTTTGCTTTGCAGCTGGAGCTAAGAAATAAGCAATAATAAGAAGAGACCAACACTGAGGTGAAATCTTCTGGGAAGTGCTTCCTCAGGCTCAACACACAGAAGCTGTGCTATATAAGTGGCTAAGGTTGTACCTCTTGTTGGCAGCTTGAACTTGGTAATAGAATAGTCACCCAGATGGTACTGGTTTTGAATGCATGAAGGGGTCATGGAGAGCAGATGAGGCTTGAGACTGTGTGGCAAGGCTGGAGTCCCTGAAGAAAGCACTAGAAAAGCTACTGGTGAAGGTGCAGCCAAGTTGCAACAGTGTAGCCCTGAATTGTGGTAATGCCAGTCCCATAAGTTGACCACCAAGAACAGCAACAGTGGTGGAGTGGAATTAAGCTCTGTGTGCTGCATAGGGCAGATCCAGAAAAGTGACAGAAGCCCTTTCAAGAAGTAAGAAAGCATTTAATTTTATAGGAGCCTACAGTTGAGAGAGTTTGGATTTTAAAAGAGTCTTGATTTTAAAAGAGATTAAATTTTTAAAGTTTTCTAAATTTGTAAGAATAGATCTTTTAAGTTTCAGAATATTTTACATTATGATATCAATATTAATGTGTAGTCTTGGGGATGAACAAGAAACAGAAGGTTGTAGCTTAACAGTGATGTGCTTGTGTGTCAAGCTGACAAAGGGTCAATTGTGTTGAATATTTTTATGTCGAATTGGCACAAGCTAAAATTATCTGAGAGAACAAAACCTCAATTAACAAATTGCTTCCATAGGATCCAGCTGTCCATAAACCTATAGGGCATTTTCTTGGTGATTGATGGGGAAGAACCCAGCCCATTGTGGGTGGTTTTATGACTAGGCTTATGGTCTTAGGTTCTGTAAGAAAGCAGACTGAGCAAACCAGTAAGCAGCATTCCTCTATTGCACCTACATCAGCTCCTGCATCCAAGTTACTATCCTGCTTGAGTCCCTGCCCTCAGTAATTAATTCTTATATGGACCTGAGTGAATAAACCTTTTCCTACCCAAGTTGCTTTTGGTCATGGTGTTTCACCACAGCAATAGTAACCCTAACAGATAGCACCAAGTCCAATACAGACTGACTAGTCCTCTTGAAGCCAAAGAAATTAGCTGTGGTTTTTTTTGTCTCCCCCCCATCCCTCAGGGCATCTGTGGATTATTCAAAATGTTGGTGCTGGCATGATAGTCTAGTTGGCTGTTGACTGATAGTCTTTTTGCTAATAACTGTTAATTATAGAGTCAAACCATCCCATCCTCCATTTGCTCAGCCTGCTTTCTTATAGAAACGAGCACCACCAACCTAGTGTGGTACCACCCAATATGGAATGGACCCTCCCATATCAATCACTAACTAAGAGAGTGCTCTGCAGTCTAATATGGAGACATTTTCCATATTTTGTTTCCCTCCTCCCCAATAACTATAGGTTGTGGAAAGCTGACAGAAAACAAGACAGCACAGAGGATATCCGCATCTATCTCAGTAGAGGCATTTAATTTCATACTGTTTAATATTTATCACTTTGTGGCAAATTATATATAAGGGTAGATTGGGAAAATCCACTGAACACTTTTCATGGTTCTTGTGATTTTGATGAAATAATGTATGCTACTTTAAATCCTTTTAGTAAGTCAACAAATATTTCTTTTTTTTATTCTGTTTATGTGTCTGTTTCTCTGTGAGCACTAGAGTTCAGATGCTCACAGAAGCCAGAAAAGGATGTCAGATCACCGAAATATAATTACAGGTGGTTGTGAGGTGCCTAATGTGGGTGATGGGAACAAAGTCTGGTCCTCTCCAAGAGCAGTATGTGTTCTTAATTGCTGAGCCATCACTCAAGCTCTCTCCCCGGAACTATTGTAACTACTTTCGATACACATTTAAAACGCATATGCCTTATAACAACCCTACAAAACAGGAAATGTTACCAATTCTATTATACAGTTGGGGAAACTGACAATGTTAAAGCTGCTTTGGTCATGTGATTAACGGAGAAAGTTCCCAGAAGAGTAGGTTCCATACTTTCAATCAAAGGGTCATGGTTAAAATGCTGCTTTGTTGCTTTGGACCATTTCATTGCATAATTTTAACTGATTTTCTTTTGTTAGAACATTCTTGAATGTGAACATTTCTGTTAATGGCAGTGGTTTTATAATCACTTCACTGTTTTTCTTTTCCTTTGTGCAGTGGGATGCCATTACTGAAATGGATGAGCACAACAGGCCCATACATACGTACCAGGTATGCAACGTCATGGAACCAAACCAGAACAATTGGCTTCGGACTAATTGGATCTCTCGTGATGCTGCACAGAAAATTTATGTGGAAATGAAGTTCACACTGAGGGATTGTAACAGCATCCCGTGGGTCTTGGGAACTTGTAAAGAAACATTTAATCTGTATTATATAGAATCGGATGAATCCCATGGGACAAAATTCAAGCCAAGCCAATATGTAAAGATCGACACAATTGCTGCTGATGAGAGTTTTACTCAGATGGATTTGGGTGATCGAATCCTTAAACTCAACACTGAAATCCGTGAGGTGGGACCTATAGAAAGGAAAGGATTTTATTTGGCTTTTCAAGACATTGGAGCTTGCATAGCCCTGGTCTCAGTCCGTGTTTTCTACAAAAAATGTCCCTTCACTGTACGGAACTTGGCTATGTTTCCTGATACCATCCCAAGGGTTGATTCTTCCTCTTTGGTTGAAGTGCGGGGTTCATGTGTGAAGAGTGCTGAAGAGCGGGATACTCCTAAACTCTACTGTGGAGCTGATGGAGATTGGCTTGTTCCTCTTGGAAGGTGTATCTGCAGTACAGGATATGAAGAAATTGAGGGTTCTTGCCATGGTAAGATGCAAAAATACAAATAATTTATCCTGTATCTTAAATTGTTTTTTTAAAAGTTTTTGAATGTGCTTCCTGATCATTTCTTATTGAAGAAATGTGGGGGTCTGCTCTCACCTTTTGAAGGGTTCTTAGGTGGAAGAGAGAGGAATGTGGAAATATCAGATAGAAAGAAAGACCTAGAAGATGAGAAGAAAGACAGAAACATATGATAGCTTCGGGAAGGCCTGGGTCGATATCCAACAGCCTTGTCCTTTATTGAAAAGAGCTTTTTGTAATGTGCCAAGGGAAAAGGCAAAAGACATCCCTCTTGCAAGACCAAAACACACTGTCCAGCCAAGTGTAGACCCTTCCAAGCACCTGGTAAATATGCCCATGGCCAAATCATCTCCTTATGCAGCCCTGCTGGGTAAAGCAAGCCCAGATTCTCTGACCCTGAATAAGTTTTCACTGGGAAGCCTCTGTGGGCTTCCACAAAGAAATTGACTTCTGTTAACTATAAGAAAACATCTGATATATTGGTTTTTTTCTTCCATATAGAAATGATATAGCCTATTCTCCTTTCATTTAAATCCTATAAATTCTGGGATTTACGTCATTTTTATGTAGAAAATCAACACCAACTTCAGTGCACTACTGACCTTTGCTAGTACTAAGTAAGATTTTCACCTACATTAGATTTTTAATTTAGTAAGGATTTTTAAAAGTAATCATGAAGAAATAATAGCATTGCAAAATGCATTTAAATTTAAAATTATAGCTTTCATATTCTTACTATGAGAGTGAAATAACTATAATTTAAAGATGATTTTTTTCTCACATGAATCATCTTATGGAGACTTATTAATTAAATAAATATATACATTTAAACATTTTACTTAACCTTCATAAAGAACGTTTATTTAACTACATATAAGTTGAAATTTTATATAATTCAATATATAAATACAGTGATCTCTTTGTACACAGTGGTGTACTACAGATGTTCTATTCTCAGTGGTAAGTTATTCATAGGATTTTTTTTTCTCTAGCACCATGTTATATTTAATTCACTTATACACTGATATTACATTCACATTTGTTTAAAAAGATGAAATACAGAAGGTAAAGAAATTTTTTCTTATATATGCATATGTAAGTACATATATGTGTATAAATAGTAATAAAAGTGAATGTTCACAGACTTAATCAGTAGGACACATGGGTTCTTGATTATCACAAATTTCACTAAACCATTAAGTGATGGTCATGTTTGCTGGTGGAAAACATTAATAGAGGCATAGGAAGTTTTTTTTGTTTTTGTTTTTGTTTTTTTTTCCTTTTTTTAATTTATTTTATTTTATTTTACAATATAATTCAACTGTACATATCAGCCATAGATTCCCCTGTTCTCCCTCCTCCCGTCCCGCCCCCCTCCCCCCGGCCCATCCCCCATTTCCATCTCCTCCAGGGCAAAGACTCCCCCAGGATTGAGATCAACCTGGTGGACTCAGCCCAGGCAGGTCTAGTCCCCTCCTCCCAGGCTGAGCCAAGGGTCTCTACTAAGCCCCAGGTTTCAAACAGCCAATTCATGCTCTGAGCACAGGACCTGGTCCAACTGCCTGGATGCCTCCCAAACAGATCAAGCCAATCAACTGTCTCATCCATTCAGAGGGCCTGATCCAGTTGGGGGCCCCTCAGCCATTGGTTCACAGTTCATGTGTTTCCATTCGTTTGTCCACTTGTCCCTGTATTCCATCCATCTCTGGTCCCAACAACTCTTGCTCACATAAACCCTCCTCCTTCTCGCCAATTGGACTCCCGGAGCTCCACCCGGGGCCTGACCGTGGATATCTGCATCTAGTTCCCTCAGTCACTGGATGGGGTTTCTAGCACGACAATTAGGGTGTTTGGTCATCCTATCACCAGGGTAGGTCAGATCAGGCTATTTCTCGACTATTGCCAGCAGGAAGTTTTGTATCTTTTGCATAAAGCATGAAACAGCCTTTATGATTTAATCACTAGGATATTTCATTCAAATTAATACAAAGTGTTAACCTAATGTTTTTGTTCACCTATATCAAGATTTTATAATGGAGTAAATATAAATTATGAGTGATTCTAGAAGGAAGGGATTATGAATTTATTTTGCCTTAGAGCATGCCATACATAAACACTAATTAACTATTTGAAAATTTGGGGAAAGCAAAAGAGTTCTGGATAAATATTATAAACCTAGGATCCATATGTATTTTTTTTATTTAAGATGCTTTCTATGTGAAAATTCACTTTTATATATGGCATAAAGCTTCACTCATTGCTTGGCAGAGATAGATTTAAATAAATGATAAATAGCATTAGTTTATTGGGTGTTGGCATATCTGTGTTTAGTGTTGTTAGCTTTACTGTCCTTCATCTGCTCATGGAAGCAAAAGGGACTGTGTACTGTACAGACACTCTTCATTTCTAATAATGCATGACAGAATGAGAAGAGTTAATCTTAGATTTTATATCCCTAGATCACTAGCTAAAAATCCATTGATATACATAAAGTAGTAGTCAAATCAATATAACATACTCATGAAACTACTAAATATATATGCTTCTCACTATAAGTAATAAACTTATTTTCAAAAGTGCGAAACACAGTAGACGTGAAGAAATTTAAAAAGTTATGCTTTCCATTTTAAGCTATTCATTTGCTTGAATACTTTCATATTCTTTTCTTTCCTGAAATAATACATATTATTGATTCCATTCTCTGCCAAACCTTTATATCACAGCCAAACCTCTGAATTTTTCATAATAAATGTCAAAGTATTCAAATGTATATGAATAAACTTACTCGTGAACTTAATATACTTATATGAATAAAATGCACACTTCAAACTATAATTTGACTACACATTTAGGGAGGGGAAAAGAAAAGCATTATTGATATTTGACTTTGTTGGTTTAGTCTATTCTGAGAAAATAATCATTAGAAAACATTGATACTTGTTATTTTTGAATATGTATTCTCTTAGTCACTCTAGTTGATGACAAAGATATATGTATGCTATATATTTCTTTGAGACAAAGCAACACAAAACATTTGGCTGGCCACATCACTGACTTAGTGTATCTCTGTAGTAGATAAGCCTAAGACAGAAGAAGCAGAGCTTCCTAATGTGACCCTCTGGTTGCTTGACCAGAGTTGGAGTATGTAAGACCATCACTTCCTTCCCAGAATTATTCTCTAGGTGGCCTCTTAAGATTTCAGAAGTTAGCTTAAGCTTTTCTACAACATAGTAGGATCAGAAAGGAAAGGCAAACAAAGCAGGGAAGGAAATAAAAGGTTAAGGGTTTTTCATGTGTCATGGGTTTAAAAGTGCGGAGGAGGGGACCTGTGAGGGAGTAAATGGCTGATACTGTGTTGATAGAGGGCTACTGCTGTGATTCTGAATCTCATTCCATTCTGTTTCCCTCTGATTAATGTCCTCCCTTCCTTCCACAAACCCGTGCTCCCATTTTATGGCATCATGCTGAAGCCCAACATAGCTTCATCTAAGCCTATTTCAGATGACAGGAAAGTGCTCTATTTGAAGCTCCCCCAATTTGAAAGATATGTGTTTTCAATTTTTGTTTTTAACAAACAAAACACAGGAATTAGAATACTCAAAAGTGTTTAAGATTCTAAAAGATGGAACCTAAAAGAATGGAATTCTGTTGTAATGATGAGCTCATCTGTATGTCAGCATGCCATAAATTAGAGGCTGACTCTATTCTCTTCGTAAAGCCCAGGCCTGTGTCTGCTTCTCAGCAGCTGTTGGCTTCAGTCACTGTTCTCAAAGTGCTTCACATTGAGTTCTTATAGAACTAGCAAGTTTAGTTTGAACAGCCCTTTCAAACTTTCCTGATTTGATCAATACTAAGAAATGCTTTTTCTTGCCACCAAATTTTCAAAGACCATCCTCACCAATGGTTCTTCAGTTTGTATGAGAGATTGACCTTTTCTTAGGCCCAACAGCAGTTTCCTTGGCACTTTCCAAAACTCTGCTCCCTGTCTTTGCTATCCTATTCTGGGACCATAATCTATTCAATCCCAAAGTGCCCTGGTTATTGTTTATTGTCAACTCAACCCAACCTAGATTAACTTTGGATGAGGGCCCTCAATTGAAGGATTGCCTCAGCACTCAACCTGAGTCAACTGTTATAGGATATTGTAATTATTTTTAATTGTTATTGGGGGTCCAACACACTGTGGGTAGCACCATCCCTAGGCAAGCAGTCATGAACTGTGATATCCTTTCTCATGTATATACCATGTGTATATATATATATATATATATATATATATATATATATGCCTTAGAGATCAAGGGGTCCTTTTGAGGCACAGAAAACACTAGTATGGTGAGATCCTTTGATACTAGTATAGTGGTTGATAGTCAGCAACCTCTTTCACAAATAGCTTGGTGGATGTCTGATAATACTCTTAAGACGAAGACAATAGATGCTGAGTAAGCCTGTAATCAGTGTTCCTCCATAGGCTCTGCTTGAGTTTCTACCATGACGTCTCTCAGTGATGCATTGTGATGTGGGAGAATAAGCCAAATAATTGCTTCCCTCCTTTAAGTTGCCTTTTATAAGAATGTTTTATCAAAGCAATAGAAAAACAAACCAGGACACAAAGCAAATGTCATTGCAGTTTTTGACTTGACATCATGGGAGTCCCTTATATTCTCCAAATGTTTTTGTAGGTCTGTTGAAAGTGACTATTCACGGCAGCATTCAAAGAACCTCACGATTTGGCCTTCTTTTGCTTTTTAACATTGACAAATTTTACCTGCTCTTCTGGTTCACTGGCTTTGAACAATGTGTGTGTTCCACATGTCTCTTAATGTCTTCCATGTTTTAATCTAAGGGCTTGACTCCTTTATTGGTTACTTTTTCTATACTTGAATTTCATTAATCTTTCCTGATCAAACATAATTGTTTGATGTTTTGGTTTTCACAAAATTAATACCCTTCCTTTCTTTTGTGCTATAGTTTGTAATAATTACGAATATATCTGTTTCATCAAGGCTGTCAGATGAAAGAATGGTATTAAAAAAAATCACCTGTGCAATAAAGTATAAGAAATGGATTTCTGAGAGTGATCACAAGGCAGAGAGAAAGTAATGCAGTAAGAGTAAAGCCCACATTGTTAAATGTTTCTCATTATCTTTCAATGCTTTAGATGTGTAAGTATCTGGAAAATACTGGCATTCTTCATTTTACTAATGATAAGATGAAAGTATTGGGAACAGAAACATTTTGCCTGGGATCGCAGAAGAGCTGCTAACACTATATAGAGAACGGAAGCCCAGCTCTTTCTCTGCTTGGACTTTGAGAGGCAGTTGACTATTTTTAAACTTTGCTTGAATAAACTTGAGAATTGGGGTCTAGCATGCAGCAAACACAAAATAAGGTAACTTATAGTAATCACTCCATGTGTGTCTGTCACAAGGGGATGCAAGGTTTCATTTGCACATTTTTGGTCCTTGTTGATAAATTTAAGAATTTGATGAGATTTTGGAATTTGAGAGATTAAACAACAGGCCATGCAAAGTTGAACTCTTAGTGACTGCCAGGAAGAAGGAAGTAGAAGGCAAAAAAAGTTATTATTTTTGTGTTAAAAGTCAAGGAAACAGGCAGGTATGATAACAGAAGCCTGTAAGCAGTTTCATCGGCTGGGGGTACTGTAAGGGAGCATAGTTCCAGAGACTATGAGGGCAAGGAGGTTTTGAGGTCTGTCTGTTGTCCATCCAAAGGTAGGAGATAGAAAGTGAAAGAAAGGAAAAGCTTTGCTTTCTGAGTGTTAATTGAGTGCCTTAGTTAGGGTCCCTGTTACTGTGATGAAACACCATGACCAAAATCAACTTGGGGAGGAAAGGGTTTATTTCATTCAATTCCATGTGACAGTTCATCATCAAAAGCAGTGAGGGCAGGAACTCATGCAGGGCAGAAACTTGGAGGCAGGAGCTGATGCAGATGCCATGGAGGGGGTGCTGCTTACTGGCTTGCTCCCCATGGCTTGCTCAGCCTGCTTTCTTATAGAACCCAGGACCACCAGTCGAAGAATGGCACCACCCATAGTGGTTTGGGCCCTCCCCCATCAATCACTAATTTAAAAACTGTCTTCCAGACAGATCTTATGGAGACATTTTCTCAATTGAGCCTTCCTCCTATCTGATGACTCTGGCTTATGTTAATTGACATAAAACTAACTAGTACACACAGAAAGCAGAAGAGCGTAGTGGTGATGGAGCAAGCAACTGAGTATTATGAGTCTTCTGAGACTCTGGGTTTGTAAGTTCCTATGTCATCAAGAAAACAGTTATTCTTTCTTTTCTTTATTCTTTGCTGTTTTCAGGTATATCATAATCCTTTTTGTCTTCTGGCTTTAGACCCTTTCTTTGGTTGGAAAATACATTATTCTCCATTATCTCTAGGGATCTCAGTACTTGTTTAGACAAAGGAAGCACCTATTGTCTTCATCTTAAGAGTATCATCATACACTGACCAAGCAAGCTATTTGTGAAAGAGGTTGCTAACTGTCAACCACAATACTAATATCAAAGGATCTCACCATGCTAGTATTTGTGTGCCTCAAAAGGATCCCTTGATATGTAAGGCACCTGGTATATACATCAGAAAAGATGTCACAGGCTTTGGATAATTCAATTTATACTAGAGAAACTTGACATATGTATTCGTAGGTCCTAAATGGTGCCTGGGAAGGAGCTAACTTTAAATGGCTCTTTTTGTTCCTTAACTCCCATCATAGCATCACCTGTCAAATCCACACCTTCAAAAGCCACTGACTGACACATATTGGCTTGAACTTGAGTAGTTTAATATGAGATTGTATTCTGAAAGACCGATTATTGAGTTCTGATTTCCCGTTCCTTTTCCATAGCATTGTTAACGTAGACCTATGTCCAAATTCGAGGAACAAAAATGAGAAACACATTCTGATTCCTGCTGTATCAATCAAATAAACAGAAATATTAAGTGTAAATTCTAAATTTTAAAACCAAATACAAGTACTTTAAATTTCTCTGCGCATAACAAATCAGCTTTTTTCCCCTAAATACCAACTTATTTTTCATAACCATTTAAGCATTTTCCTAAATGAAACTGTCAGGCTAGCATACTGCTGCTGACATAATTTTAATTGTTTTAATTTATTCTACTCAATGACATTATTTTTAAGGGTCTGAATAAAATATTGTTGGCTTTAAAGGTGCTAATTTACATCAAATTGCTTTTTATTTCATCTATCTAAGACATTAGAACTTTGTAAGAAATAACTGAAACCAATTAGCATGCAAATTTGAATGCAAGTCTTGTTCTTTTGTGTGTTCTGCAGTGACATGAATCCCCAATAAGCTCCTCATGAGCATTAATTTAGGATAAACCTTATTAACATAGTGATGCTAGTGTTGGATTGTACACCTGCTGCAAGAAGTGACGCCTGGAGGTATCACATGATGTAATTCAACCAATTTCATTTGACAGTGGAAATTAAATTTCTGAAATGAGACTAAACTTGTTATAATGTGTGTGTGTGCGCCTTTGTTTTTTTTTTTTTTCAGTTAAAATGCACAGTATTAGATATCTGTATGCATTGCCTAACAAAGTGTGTTTTAGTTTGGGCGGTGGTGGCGCACGCCTTTAATCCCAGCACTCGGGAGGCAGAGGCAGGTGGATCTCTGAGTTCAAAGCCAGCCTGGGCTACAGAGTGAGTTCCAGGAAAGGTGCAAAGCTACACGGAGAAACCCTGTCTCGAAAAAAACAAACAAACAAAAAAGTGTGTTTTAGGTAATCTGCTTCCCTACTCATCTCTTCGTCTTCCTATACTCCCCTGTACTCCCTACACCGTCCTGCACCCCTGACACTGTCCTGCACCCCTGACACTGTCCTACACCCCTTACACTGTCCTGCACCCCCTGACACTGTCCTGCACCCCCTTACACTGTCCTGCACCCCTTATACTGTCCTGCACCCCTTACACTGCCCTGCACCCCTTACACTGTCCTGCACCCCCTTACACTGTCCTACACCCCCTTATACTGTCCTACACCCCCTTACACTATCTTGCACCCCTTTACACTGTTCTGTACCTCCTTACACTTTCCTGTACCCCCTTACACTGCCCTGCACCCCCTTACACTGTTCTGCACCCCTTTATAGCCTCTATTCAGCCTTCTTTCCATTTCCATATCACTTATGTTCTTTTGCCCTCCCTTTCTTTCAGAGTACCTCTTTTTAACCCTCTCTTGCTCTCTGCTCTACTATTTCAGGCTCCACTCACCTTTATACTCACTAATGCACACACAGGTACACATTATAAGCAAAGGTTCACATGTGAGAATAAATTGTGCTTTCTGTCTGTGAGTGTGAGCCACCCCTCTTAATATCACACTTCCACAGACCACCCGATTGCTGAGATTTTCATAATATAATTTTTCTTAGAGCTGAATAAAATCTCACTGTGTGTATGTAACTGAAATGTGCGTTATTAATGTGCAGTGTTCCTCCCCCCCGCCCAGAAAGATGTTCTTATTAATGTTTCCTCTGAGGCTTCTTTGACATTCAGGAGGGAAGAAGGGTGGCCATTCTCAGACCATTGCATAATTGTTCACAGAGGTGAATGGGATAAGCGAGGCCCTTAGTGACAAAGCTATTGATCTGGACTCCCGAAGAGAGATGTTATTAAGGCCTCATGGCACAGCCTCTTCTCTAGTTCAGAAACATTTATGCTTTGAGCTTATGATCTTCTGTCCAATCATGTTATCATAGATGGCTGTGAAAGCAGAGAGCATAAAGAAATTCTAGGCACAAGGATTTTCTGGCATTAAACAAGGGAGTTTGAAGATATGATGAAAAGCTAGAAGGTGAAGTTGGTATCTGACAGAAAAAGGGCAGGCTTATTGGCCCAGACAGTATTTTCTACTTTGAAAGGTTCTTACACACTAAATATAAACTCTGGCAATATAACATTTTGATTCCAAACAAAGCCATTTTTCCTTGAAGACATCCAAGGCTTTCATCTGGCTGGAGAAGAATATGAAATCAAGAAGCCTGAGTCTAAAAATAGAATGAATTATTTCCCAGCAATACAGAATAAAGTTGAGTAATTATAGTTAGTTCATTGCCACAGTCTTTAAAATAAGTTAAATGATAAGCTGGCTTAAATTTAAAACATATAGGAAGTTGTTTAAATCGTGTTTAACATCAATTTTAATTTTGATTTTACAACACTGGCCTCAAAGTTACATATTATATTTCTAGAGAATCAATATTTAATGTTTTAATACATGTGTTTTCAGAAGAGTATGAATTTATTCGGTGTCTGTTCCCTTTTCAAACAACAAATTTGAATTACCTCTTCCACTTGGAATATTGTCTGGAGTTTAATCTAATACTTATGCCAACAATGCTAAAAGTTAATTGGGTCAAAAGTTAGACAGCAGATAGCTAAGTAATCTTTATGCTTTTCTATGATTTTCTCCTTTCTTCTGGGAGTAAATATTCTTTTCATCAGGTATTTCCTATAGAACTTCTTTTGGAAAAGTGCAGGAGCTGTTACAGTCCCTATTTAATGAGAATTTAGTTTTTTAAGGGGTTAGAAAAAATTGGCTCAGTGATTAAGAGCACTTGTTGCTTTTCCAGAGGTCCTACATTCAGCTCACAACCATCTATAACTGCAGTTTTCAAGAATTTGATGCCCTCTTCTGGATTCTTATGGCACTGGATAGCACTGGTGTACATACACACATACAGGCAAACAATACATATAAAAATATTTTATTTTTATTATAAAAGATGCAGTTCAGTGACTAGCATGTATGAAGTCTTGAATTCAATTTACAGCACACACAAGGTTTGTTTTGGCACAGAATATTTTGTGACCATTATTTTTTAAGTACTTTGAAAATAGAATTTTTCCTTGTCTCTGAATATCTTGTTGCCCATGGCTGATAAGGAACTTCTTGTCATTATGCTCAGCAGATTATCTATTATTATAAACCATAATTTTGATTTTAAGTTTCATAGCAATGTGACAAGATATATATTTTCTTTCTTCTCCTCAGAGAGTGAGAAAGTGAGAGAGAAGGAGTGTTTATTTCTATAGTTCCAGAAGTGTTCTTAGATCTTCATGAGATACAGTCTGTCCATTGGATTTATCTTTTAAACACCATTTTGAATATTTCAGATTCACCACTGACTTCAAGTCATGATTTTCTACTTTTGAATATACTTATATAAGAATTTATCTCACCTATTGAGATATTGTTAACTATTTCTTTCATTTTTGAGATTATGACAAAACTGTGTCGTTTCCACTTTTCCTTACTCCAAACCCTCCCTTCCATGTCACTTTGCACTCATTCAAATTCATGGCCTCTTTCTTCAATAATTATTGTTACAGGCGTCTATATATTGTCTATTCCTTAATACAGCCTGCTCAGTCTGTGTTAAGTGTATAATGTCACTTGTGTGTATGTTTTCAGAGCTGGACATTAAGTGTTGGATAACCAAAATACAAGTTCTTCCTAGAGAAGACTCTTTATCCTACTCTCAGAAATTCTTGGTTGTCTACGGTATGTTTTTTCTTTCTTTTTTTTTTTTTGGTTGGTTTGGTTTTTTTTTGTTTTGTTTTAGAGGACTTCCCCTTATCCACTTCAGCATGTCCATAGCTGTTATCCTTACTCAGATCATGTTTAGTCATCTTACCATGATAATTTTTAGTTACATCTTCTCATTACCACTATATTTATTGTTTCATTTCTGTTTGTTTTAGATTTTTTTTTCCTTTTCAGTTCTAGTAAGCTCTCTTACTCCATATAGGCTTTTAGGTCACATCTGAATTTACTCAGGAATATAAACCAATCCTATTAGCATGGTGGCAATGATTCTAGGCATGTGTCCATTGGAAATAAAACTTTTATGTTCATTTTCCTGAGAAAATCTATTTTTTTTATTTTTATTTGATTCAGAACTTTTGGACTTGCACCAACCCAGTTCCTTCAGACCAGAAATCAAAGTAGTGTTCCCTGGTAACAGGAAACACTGACTTAAGGATCCGGATTCCTTGTACTTAAGGATTTATATGTATAGAATGAGTCTTGCCTGTGTTCAGCTGAGATTTTAAAGAGGCACATATCAACCTTAATTCATATTAAACAGATTGAATGATATATGGTACATACAGAATGGATGAAAATGAGAGTGTTTATATGACCACTAATGCTATAGATGGAACTGGGTGCTGTTAAAAGTTGTCCATAGCTTAGTGGTCACCTTTCAACAAAAATATTCTACCACATATGGGGAAGTTCAAAGTTCCTGGAGAAATTATCATCTCAGCCATAGTCTATAACTTTCCCACCAAGTTAACACACTTATCCTAATTTATCTAACAAGGAAAAACCCTTCTATTGGGTTTTAGTAGGTTTTGATGTTCTATGAGCCACAAGTTAAACAGCAAGCAAACTATTTCTAAAACAGTATGTACAATGAGTAAATACAAAATTACCACCACGAAGTGGGGAAAAACACATGTTCTCTCATATTTGAATGCTAAGGTAAATCTGACTATACAATGGTGATTACTAGAAAGTGGAAAGAGTGAGAGAGAACTAATAACGGGGTCTTGGAGCACAAAAGGATAATTAAATAGAAGTAATAAGTTCCAGTGTTTATTGCACAATGAGGCAACTATCATTGCCAGTTACTGGTCATATATATTTATGAAAAAATATAAGCCTAAATAAATAAATAAATAAAATGATAGATATTGAAAGACTTGGTTGCTCCTTAGCAATGGCAAGCAGAGTCTTCCTAGGCAAGTGTTGTCAGTGTCCCTAAAAAAATGGTCATTTATTCAATGATATATTTTTATCCATCTTCCTCTATGGCCCATGAATCTTAGGTCTATGAATTTCTTTTACCGTCCATGACCATTTCTGAATCAGTATAGGTAGCTGAATAGACATTACGTATAGGTACCCTGCTCATTGGTTATCTATTTTGAAAATTCCAGAATTATTTTATAACTGTAGACTCATTTACAACAGACTGCTGATATGTTGGCAGTAAGATCAGAGAAGTCAGAGCATTCTCCTCATCTATTTTCAACTCCATGTGTCAGAAACTACACACAAAGGCCATACCCAGCTTTCTTTCTCTTAGACAGCTTTAAGTTTGTCCTGTTTCTTTTTTTTGAAACTTCATGTTCTATAGTCATAAGTCTCCTCTAACTTAGAAAGCCTACACTGAGGTCATATATTTAACAACAGGGTTGAACAGAAACAATGGTTGAGGGTTTTTGTTTGTTGTTTGTTTTTAATTTGAATGTCTTTTTTGTTGCTTTTTTGAGACAATTTATATGTCTTAATTCATACAAAAATGTAATGGTCTTGATCTGTTTTCCATATTATTGCCGGGCCCAGTTCATCAATAAGATTCTTATATGTACCATAATTTCAGTCTGTTTCACCTTCTATTAAGACAAAACAAGACCTTCCATCCACCGACTGCTGAACTTAACTCATGTTAAATCTGTCTTTTGACATGTACTGTATTGTATAAATGTACATTATTTAAAAGTTGAAGTATCAAGTGGCCAGAGAGATAAGTCAGTGATTATGAACACCTGTTGCTCTTACATAAGACCCAGGTTGGTACCCAGCACCCACCTGGCAGCTAACAGCTATCTGTACTTCCAGTTCCAGAGGGTCACATTCCCTGTTCTCATCTCCACAGTCATGGCACACATGTGCAGCACATACATACACGCAAACAAATCACAAATACATGTAAAATAGATAACTCTTTAAAAGCTGAGGCACAAATCAAAATTCTCAGTTCTAGAACCTTGCCATACGGAAGTTTAGATGTCTGTTCAAATTATACTCTAAGGTGTACAAGATTGCTTATATCATTCCTTCACAGGCACAGTAACAAATGTGCCCTTTCAATCTCCAATTTCAACTATGACTTTGGAATCTGTAACTAATGAGTGAAAAAAGAAAGTGTAGAGTTAAACAGTTATAAATTAACTTTTTTAAGCCTTGGCAGAGAAGTGACATGCAGAGTAAAAGTTCTTGTTATTAGCAGGTATAGTAAGTTTCGTTCAGTAAAGATAATCAGGAATTGTCTTTGTAACCACATGAGTTTTTGACTCTGAGAAATGTGAATGTTTCTTGAAACCATATAAAAGCTTGAGTGAAGTACAACAAATTAAATACAAAGCCAGAGTTTTCTTACAAATTTAAAACTCATTCTATTTCCATAGAAATAAATACAGAATTTATCATTTTTGAGGAGTTGTCATTATTTCTGTAGGACTGGCCAGTAACAGGAGAGAACTAACAAGTAAATTTACTGCTAAAATAGTGAGACAATAACATAAAAGTTTAAAAATGACTAGTATCCTCATTGTATTTGTAGGCTTTTAAAATAGTAATCTGTTGGTATTCATTGTTTTATTCTCTTGTGTCACGTCCCACTGTACAATGGAGCATTTTATTATTTGTTTCCTATCATGTGTGAATGGAAATAAATTGTGGTAGTAGACAGTTACTGTTTCCCCTCTGAGCTTAGTGCAAACTAGACATTTGTGAAATAAATCCCAATAAATAAGGAACAAATTAATGGCAACGTTAGTCTCCAGTTTAAAGGGAACTATAAAGCTGTGCTACATTTTGGAAATGGAGATTTGTTCCATCGTAAGCTACTCTGCACAGGCACCATCACCATATAAAGAAGCATGCAAGACTAACAATTGATGGCAACTTTCAAAGCCTGAAAACAAACTCTGTTTTATCTTCAGTGGCAGACAAGGGGGAAAGCATGATTTATTCCGTTATTTGACCACACTAAAAGCAACTACTATATAAAGTCACAGAGACTCCTTGAAAGATGCAAACGCTGTCGTGTTGGGCAGAGATAAACAACCACTGCCTTGGATGGATTTCTTTAAAAAGGAGAAAAGTATTCTGGGTCATTCTTCTTGTAATGACTAACATCCTTATTTCTTTGTTTTATGTGTTATTTGAAAATCTAACAGATATACGTTGTGGGTCATTTTTTTTTCTACTGAAGGAAACTGGACTCTTCATGTTGAATAATAAAATATATCAGTTAAATTAAATGTCAAAAGGGTTCCTTCGAAATAATTTAAAATGTAAATAAAGATATATTGTGCAATAGTTTTTCTAATGATGTACTAATAAATTGATAATTACATGGTAATCAGGGTAACACACTCTTTAGTGACTAATTGTATATTGGTACTTAAATGGGTTATTATAAATTGTTAATATGAACAATTATATACAAATACAACATAATACCATAGGCAATTTCTAATTTTTGTGTAAAAGTTGTACAGATACTACCTATTACTTAGGTAAATGACTCTAATTGTCATAAATTATTCTTTAAGGAGCTAGGTATGGTGTCAAACACCTTTAATCCCTGCAATCATGAAACTGAGCTAGTAACATTGGAAATTGAAGGCCAACCCAAGCTGAGTTCAAGGTCAGCCTGAGCTACATATGACATTGTCTCAATGAAGCAAAAACAAAAGTTCTCTCACATCTCCTGACGTGACATTAAAAAATCCTTACTCATTTATATATTTTATATTTCTTTAGCTGATATATATTAATTCAATTATCAAATTTATTTAAGTTGATGGATTATTAATTTTATAGTATATATTTTTCATTGATTTCACTAAAAGTCAGGATGAACTCCTCTAATGCTATAAACCACAATTTAATTTGAACTCTGTAAAGAATATAGAATAATTAAGTAAACATACTGAGTTCTTAAGTATATAGATGCTATAAGTGTTAGTTTCCACCACACTCAAATTTTTATTGCATTTAACTAAACAGAAATGAGTCCAAATTTTATGTGAAATAATAAATGAAATTAAATCTAGAGTATTAAAGAACAATATACAAAATGATATACCTAGGCAGATAATAAAATGCACTTCAGGGAAGATATTTTAAAATCATATTAGTAACTCCTAGAGAGTAATATTTCTTACTAGTGTTGGATTAGAAAGGGAAAATCAATTATATGAAGTAATTAAACTGTGGTAAAATAGAGGTCACTAATTAATGGGGGCAAATATATGACTAGTTCATAGACTGGTTCTCACTTTGTAGAGATTAAGATTGTGGTGGGGAAGCAATCATAGTTTGGATGTAGGGCCATGACTATCATATTTTAGTAAGCCCCAAAGGAGTCACCTTCATTATTGAAACCATCTCACTTCAGAATGTAGGAAATTAGCCGATCTTGTACTTCAGCATAGGAATCAAGAGAGTCCTCCAAAGGGCTTTGTGGGTACACTGAACTGACACCCAAGGGAGAAGTACAGTGAAAGCATACTGACTTGTCTGATACCAATTCCTGTTCTCATGGAAGTTCACAACTACAAGGACTTCATAGTTTTTAAAATCTTAACGACAGGCAAAAAAATTACTGAAATATTAAAGGATTGAATTTATAGACCAAAATTTATTACACATATTTGTTTCATTAAGACAGTACCATCTATGTCTTAAATACAGATTATAATCAAAGATCCACAATTGTTTTCTTAATGTAACCTTTCACAAGTTGAAGGACTATAGCCTTATGGCCAATACTCTATATATTGCATGTCTGATAGTTGTATGTGAGATCATGACGCCTACATACTTAAAATACTTATTTCCTGGTATAGACAAATTAATGTATTCTAGAATTGCAAATAATTTGTCAAACAAATTGCTTTGATCAGATATTAAAATATACTCTTTTATTATTAAACATGGAAGCAAACATCTAAATAAGTATTTTCCTCAAAACATCATCTATTCATCAGCCAATATTAAATCATTTGTACTAAGGAATGGAATTTCTAAAGCACTCAGAGAAGGACTCTGTACTATCTGTTACTGTAGTGGGTAGCCATTCCAGCTTTGATCTGGAAGTTCCAACCCCCATTGAGGCTTCGGTAACTGTCACGCCTACAAGGCGGGGCCGAGAGAGGACCCTGAAGACCTGAGATCTGGATGAGCCGGCTCTCTTGGTTCCTGGACCCAGGACGCTGGAGGTAGACCGAGCAGAGTTCTCCAGGGAACACCCCTGGACTGCACTATACCTTTCCCTGACCCTGTTACCTATCCCTTCATTTGTGAGTTACCCCACAAAATAAACCTCCCTTTTAACTACGTGGAGTGGCCTTAATAATTTCACCAATATGTTACTATAGTTTGAAAGTAAAATACCATATTAGAAAAAAATTAAAGGTGTGTGTGTGTGCGCGTGTGTGTGCAAGCACATATATATATATATATATATATATATATATATATATGTTTGCATGAATGTGTGTGTGTTAATTGCAGTGGCCTCTGAAGTGGAGCCCTTCCGCAAGAACTCTCTGGTGTTAGCTGATTTTCTCATACTGTAATAGCTTCACTATGAGCCATGCTAGGCAGTATTCATGTATTTACTAAAACTTCGTGAATTCATAGTTTATATTTGATGAATAAAAGGATATGCAGAACCAAATTTCAGGTTGCCTAATACTTAGGACATATTTGAAAATGAATCATAGTCTCAAATTGAAGAACATTGTCATTTTTCTTTAACTGTAGAATGAATGTTCAGAATTGAGAAAAATGTGTTCATTCTGGCATGATGTCAGATTAGCAGATATTAATTTCCTGTGTATTGTATTCTATGAGCTATGAGTTATTACCAATTATTATGGTGACAGACAATGCAATAGGCTCTACCATATATCTATGTATTTATTTTTAGTTTTTATTTATCTATTTATTTATTTTTGGTTTTTTAAGACAAGGTTTCTCTGTGTAGCTTTGGAGCTGTCCTGGAAATTTCTCTGTAGACCATGCTAGGCTCCAACTCACAGAAATCTGCCTGCCTCTGCCTTCCAAGTGCTGGAATTAAAGGCATGCACCACCACTGCCCAGTCTCTGTCATATATTTAAATAAATATGTAGTTCATTTCTTGAAAAGGTATGTGTGTGTGTGTGTAATATATGTATATATATATATATAATCATGGTATAAATGTGTTTAAATTGGAGATTCTTCAAAAGGCACCCTCAGTTTTTTGAACAACTCTTTTCACAAAGATATTTCTAAAATAAATAATATTATGCCTATTTCATTGATACATAGGGAACTCTTTTGAAACAAAATGATAGCATATTTTAAACTTCAGAGCAAGTTATACGTATTTGTAAAAATGTTTACATTTTTGTTACATTTCAAATCTAGCATTTCTACTTACCTGTTTTTATGCTTTTCCCCTTCCATATCTTCCCTCTCCCAATCTTATGTCCTCTCTCTTTTTCAAAACTCTTGGACACAGGAACTTCCTTCCTTCCTTCCTTCTTTCCTTTCTTCTTTCCTTCCTTCCTTCCTTCCTTGTGGTCTAGGATAAATATGCAAATATATAATTGAAATAAATGAATAAATTTCTGAAGAAGTCTCCTTAGAACATCAAGGAGAGTTTGTGAACATTCAGCCTTCTGAGGAAGAAACAGACATTAGAGATTCTCGCACAATTACACCATCTAATGGAAAGTGAGAAAGAAAAAGGTAACATGTAAAAAAATTCATGCCCACAAGTGAAGCAGGGAAAAAATCCAACATTTAGAATGTCTTTGTACATATTACCTCAAAATATTGATCATCAAAGTATATTAGAATTCCTAAAGGAAAAATTAGTGCATTTTAGAATTCATTGTGATAACAGTAATTATTTATTTACTGTCTAGTGTCCATGAAATAATAGTGTCTCTGAAATAGGATCTTAATTTTCTTGGGACTGTTTACTTTTCTCAGATGGTCTACAATTCAAAATTTGTCTTACATGTATGCATTAACAAGATAATATTCAACTAAAATGATGCCATTATAAAACCTAACGAATTATCCAATGGTCAGTAAATTAAAATAAAGAATATTGACAGAAGTTATATTCCAGAGAAGGAAATAATTTGCCAAGAAATATTGTTGATATATTCATAGAGAAATATGAAATAAACTGGGGAGTAAATGCTCATATTAAAATAGAAAGTATATATCTAAGGCACTATTGTCAATTGATGAAAACCTTTTTTTTTTCTTCTTTGAGACAGACTTTCTCTGTATTACCCTGGCTGTCCTGTAACTCACTCTGTAGACCAAGGTGGCCTCAAATTCAGAGATCTGCCTGCCTGTGTCTGCTGAGTGCTGGGATGCACCACCACTGACCAACAATTGATGAAATCTTATACTTTGATTATAGCAGGAAAGGATTCAGGTGGCACTGAGCAACTTGGCAAAAGCTAACACCCTGGAATGACATCTCCAGTTCTATCACTTTATTGTGTCTAAGAGCAGCAGTAGAACTTTTGCTAGAAATATTAAGTAAATCTTTTTATTTCTTTTCAAAAGGATCCAAGCATGATTTGACTATAGCTAATGCCATTTGTAATATAGGAAAGCTGTTAACCATCTCTATGGCTAAGATAAAAAATACCTTTAAAATTAAACTGTGTTGAAAGCCAATGTACATACCACCAACTTTAACGTTAAGAAGAAAATAGCTGTGTATAATTAAACTAAAAGGAGCGGTGTTTGTTAACATGCTGACAACTGAAAGACCGAGTTAAAATCTACAGAGCGGAGAAAGCTTTGGAAAGGTGAAATGGTACTGGGACAAGGAGGTGGAGTTGGTTCCCTCCAACCAGAGACACTGCTTTTTAGGGCCTGTGAGTGTTTTTTTCCTGCGTGAAATAGAAAATCCATTCATAGGTTTGTTGAAAGTGAAATTTGGGATTAAGGCAAAATTCTAAGGGAATTCAAGAAATTTAGGATGACTTTCAGATAGGGCTTAAACTTTCCACGCTTGGTTGCATGCTTACCACCTTGAGTTAAACTGTAGCTTATTTGTCTTTCTGTAAGAAAAATCAACGTCCTCGTTAGCGTCTAATCTTTAAGTTATAAAGGGAAATCTCAAGTGATGAAGGAAATAAACATGAAGACTATGCACTGTACTAAAGCAGCTCATGGGAAGTTTTCAGTTACTGCGGAGTGTCTGCTAGTGAAAATAAACACAACAAAATGACAGAAAATGGCATAGGCCCACCAATAACGAGAGGAGAGTCTAACAGTAATAGTAATGAATTGGAATTATTAAATTACATGTTACAAAATCTTATAAAAGAGCTTTCTATATTATCAAAATCTCCAAAATGATATGTATTAATTACTTCACCTGGTTAATAATAAACCATTTTTTCCTGATACACTGTTATTTATATTTGACACTTTTTATATTAAAATAGTCAACTTACATGGAAATTAAGTTGTGCAACCTTCACATTAGGAGGACTTTATAAACATAAAATAAGCTCTAGCAAAATCAACAGTTATGGGCATAATTGAATAAACCAGAAATGGGACACTGCTTTTAACATTGCTCCTTCAAATATCAGAATTTTCAACTGAATCTATACTTTAAAATTTTCTGACTATGTTGTTATTTTCAGGTCTTTTATTACTTTAAGAGAATTATTCCCTTTAGCTTTTCATATGGAATTTTTAATGAATAGAAATATCCTAAGAACTGAGTTTTCTTTGCTTTCTAATGATTACTGCATAGTTAATTTGAATTCTCCAGTTTCAGAAAAGAAGTAACTAAGATATTAAAAATTTCTATGATGAAAATAATTTATAATATAAATAACATGTATGTTTTAAAATAAAATAGGAGAAATTATGTAAAAATTGACAAATTATAATGACCTATTCATAACATTTCTATGCCTAAACAAAATCCATAATGACATAAACTGCTCTTTCAAGCAGCAATTTCATTAGTATTGACATGCATTGATAACTGCATTTCTATCATCATAAAAAGATAATGAAAATATGTTTCCATCCCCAAACTGTAAACTGGGGCAGAGGACAAGGCTGGCCAGACATTGCTAGCAAGATTTCTGTGGAAGGAAAAGTATGGGTATGTGATGAATGGAAAACTCTAACTACTGATAACGTACTTGCCTTTCCTTAGCATAGGCAAGCAGTCATGTCATGATTCTTTGATAAAAAATCATTTGTTTCATTACTTAATTTTTTTACCCTACACATAAGCACTTACGTTCACACATATGAATTGCACATACAAAAATAGATAACTGCTAACCTTGGTTGACTGCAATAGCTGCGAAATCACAATGACCTAATAGGCTAAGGCTGTGACCATGTTGCTATCTTATTTAGACATCTCAGTCCTGGAGCTAACCTTTCCATCAGGTGGCTGCCTTTGAATTTTAGGGAGAATGCTGCCTTGTCAGCCTCTCTTGAGACAGTTGGGGACCTTTCTCTTCGAGTATTCTTCATTTTAATAAAAAATCTGATTATTAGCCAGGCAAGTTGGGTGTTGGTTATGTTTGGGTTAGGATGGTCAGTTGAGGAATTGGTTATTGTGATATAGTGGTGTTTTAGTATTCTGTTGAGATGTTTCCTCTCTATGCTTTTATGTTTCTAGAGTCTTATGTCCAGGTGAAACAAGGGCTTTGGATTTTTTTTTTTGACATATTCCTGTGACTTCCATAAGGTGTCTGGACTGGGCTATGAAGGGCCAGGAACTTGAAGTCTGTGATCACATAAACCAGACAGGAGTGTCTTAGTCCAGGGCTCTGGTATAATTTCATTAAGATCTCATCATAGAAAGTTAATCTGTACTTTCTTATCTTTTCCAAAAAATCCCATCTCCAGTACAGTGCTCGGATTTAGAAACACATTACTTACCTTGTACAGACCCTTCAACTGTTACAAAAGAAAGCATATCTATTTTTTTTTTCTTGAACAAAATGGATGTAAAGCAACCCAGTTAATCAGGAGATGCCCACTAGAGGAGTCTTTCTGAAAGCCATGTTTCTCAAGGCTCCTATCAAGTAGAAAACCCTTACAAGACAAGGAAAGTGCCGGAGGTGAACAGCAATGGGGAGGTTTTACAGAGGCTGTTTACAGAAACGTGGACCAGGTATTTGGTTCTCATAGACCAAATACTCCAGAGCACATGCCAGATCCCGAATTCTAAAAACAACTGCTGTACTCCAGAATACAGCAACAAATACTGCAGTTTACGACAGTCATCAGTCTGTGTAACAAAGCCTTCAAAGTGTAGAGAACTGTCAAAGCGCCAGACCCTTCTCGGTGTCAGTGTCCTGCATTTGATTCTTTTACCATGGCTCTGACAAATTATATGATAAACACGACTTAAAGGACAGAATATCTGGGGTCACAGTTGAAGGATACTATCTATCATGGTAGAAAAGTTATGGCCCCGGAGATTTGAGGCCACTGGTGACTGGGTCAGACCCCAGGACACACAGAGATGGATGCCTGCACTCAGCTCCCTCTCCTTTTCTGTTCATGACCACAGCCTGAGCAATGAGTTTGTCCACGTTTAGATCAGTCCTCTCACCTTTGTTAACCCAATTTAGAACTTTCTTCTCAGTTAGGACCAGAGGTTTGTCTCCTAGATGTTCCTAGATCCTGCTAACCACCGCAGTCATTATATAAAATAGATAAAAAAAAAAAAACATTTCATATGGCCAGGCCAGAAAAAAAAAGATCATAGCTATGACAGTTACATTTTCAAAAATCTAAAATGATCTTACAGAGTGAAATCTGTTAAACATGAAGAAAATGTCCAACCATACAGGATGAAGAAAAACAGCAATAATAATTGACACTAATGTGCTGGTTCCCTTTAAACGTCAGCTTGCCTAACTTAAATCCCCTGTGAAGTTAGCCACAGCTAAGGAGTTGTCTAGATCAGATTGGTCTGTGAGCACATCTGTCAGGGGTTGTCTTGATTCTTGGTTTATGTAGGAAGACACAACCCACTGTGAGTTGTACCATCCCCTGGGCAGGTTGTCCTCAGCTGTATCAGTGATGAAATATATATTCATGTACAAACTAGCAAGCAGACAAAACAACATTTGTTTTGTTGTGTCCTTGACTGTGGATATGATGTGACCAGTTTTCTCATATTATTTCCGATTGACAATGGATTGTGGCCTGGAATTGTAAGCTAGATGAATCCTTTCATCCCCTGTGTTGTTTTATCACAACAATAGTAATAAAACAAGAATAGTTAACAAGGGCGGAAAGTTAGTTACAGTACATACTAGCATAAATACTGTGACACACACTTGTTATCTCAGCATCCGGGAATCATGAAGAGGTAGATCACTAGACCTCACTCGCAGGCCATCCCTTCTGAATTGGTCAGCCCCATGCCCCAGCAAAAGAGTCCCTGTCTCAAACTAAACAAAAAAGCAAAAAACAAATGAAAAAGAACCAACCAAGGTGGATGGATTACAGCCATTGAATGACACCTATGGACATGCAGTTAATCTCTGATCTACACATACACACAGAGAGAGGGGGGGAAGAGAGGGAGGGACAGGGAGGGACAGGGAGGGACAGGGAGGGAGAAGGAGGGGGAAGGAGGAGGAAGGAGGGAGAAGGAGGGAGAAGGAGGGAGAAGGAGGGAGGGAGGAAACATGTTTCTCTTCAGGCTCATGTATTACAAGCTTTGTTCACAAAAAGGCCATTATTCACATAATTAGATACACACTTGTGTAATAAAGCTACTTCTAGCTTGTCTGTGGTTAGAAAGTTAGTGTACTTACTGTTCTGGTTAGCTTTACTGTGGAATTGTTAGCCTACAGTCATCTGAGAGGAGAGCCCCAACTGAGGAATTGTCTAGATCCATTTGGCCTGTGGGCGTATCTCAGGTTTGTCTTAATTGTTAGTTGATTATAGAGGGCCCATCCCACTGGGGGCGGGGAGCACCATTCCTAGGTAGGTTGTCCTGGACTGTGTAAGAAAACTAAGGATAAGATGTTCTGTGAATCATCTAGCAAAACCTCCTCCGTGATTTCTTCCATACGTCTTGACAGTTGAGTTAGTTCCTTGTTTGGTTGTAATGCTGTGTCTGACGGTGTGTAGGACTGCCTTCAAGCTACTGCCTTGGCTCTCTTCAGTGATAGGCTGTGACCTTGAGATTTAGCTAAAATACTCACCCTGTTGCTTCCAGTCAGAATATTTTATTACTACAACAAAAATGAAACTAGAACACTTGCCCTATAGGTATCTGATTTAAAAAATATTAAGAACTGCTATTAAGGAATAGTCTCAAGTTTTTTCCCTTATGTTGATTAAGCATAACCCCCATCAATTTGTGCTTAAATCATTGCCGATAAAGCTTCTTCTTATACATTTCTGAATGATTCTCAAGATCACTGTCTCACAAGTAGAAATGAATATACTTAATGCAGGTCAGTGAGTGAGACTTCTGTGTCATCAATTCATTTGCAGGTTGTATAGGTCACACCTTCCAAATGTATTCCTACACCATGTCTTCTTCTTAAGAATCATTAACTTCACAGATCAAACTCAGTTTGTATAATAGCACTTCCTCATCAGTACTCAACAGACCTCTCTCCAAAAATATTTGGTGACGTCTTTCGCCATCTTGAAATAAAGTCTTAATTCGTAGTCACATCTTAGTAGCCCTTCACTCTTAGTATGATCAAGCCTTTGCTGGATCTGCAATTTCCCAGCTTTACACACCTCCCTTACTTCCTATGACTACACTGCTAGTCATATCACTCTGTTCTTCAAACTCCCCAAGCTTCTTCCTTAAGTCCTTTATGTGAATTTCTTTCTTTGACGTAATTATAATACTCTCTACCCCTAAGTACTAGCTTACTATGGCTACCATAACAAAATGCACAAAATGAACATTTAACAGGAATCTACTTCCTCAACATTCTGGAGGCTGGGAGTTGAAGATCAATGTGATAGTAGGGTTAGTTCCTAATGAAGACTCACGCTGGATTGCCCATGGCTTTCATCACTGTAAGTTATCACACAGTATTTTCTTTGTAGACACTCAGTTGCAGTTGTATTGCCTCTATTTCTTTCTATAATAAGAATATCAATCTTTTAGTATTATGTTATGGTCCATTCTTATTACATCATTTAACCTTAATTGCCTTAATGCTTCAATTTCTAAATACATTAACAGAGTAGATTAGAATTTCAGCCTATGATGTTCCAGGCTCACAGTTTAATAGGTAACATCTTGCCTACTTTCTTGCCATCCTGATTATCACACAGTGGATTTTCCTTATTCATGATATTTTTACCATCATTTGTTTCAGATATGTCTTTCTCAGGTACATCGTAGTCCAAGAGTAACATCATTATACAGGACCAGAAACATGTCTGGCTTTCTTTATTCACCATCAAGCTCATTATGCATAGAATTTTGCTTGGCATATGTGAATTACTTAGAGCATATCTGTGAGGGAATATAGTTCTTTAATTGACTGAACATAATCATTTCTTGGTTTGGCACATAACATATCAAGGCTTTTCTTTTATTTTTTAAATAAGATATCTAATTAGGTTGTATAACAGAGTAATAACATAAACTGGGTTCAGAATTCTGTCTTATATTTTTCTTTTATTCCTTTTATTTAAAATATACTTTTTCTCATATAATATATCCTGATTATAGATTCCCCTTTCTCTACTTTTCCCAGTATCCCTCCCATCCAGATCCACCACCTCTCTGCCTCTCATTAGGAAAAAAAAAAACAGGCTTCTAAGGGAAAGTGCAGCAAAATAAAATGAGATAAAACAAAAACTAATTTATTGGAATAGGACGAAACAGACAGAAGGAAAAGAGCCAAAGAAAAGGCATAGGAAACAGACACAGAGACCCCACTCATTCACACACTCAGGAATCATTACAAAACACTAAACTCTTGAGGGAAGATACAGGCATCATATGATTCATTTTTCTCTAAGTGTAGCACCAAATGGAATAACTAATTTCTTAAGGCGTGAAAACATATCGTCATTTTAATAAATCATTTTAGTTTCTTCCAATCAATGCCTCCAGCTATGTTATAATGAAATTTCTAATTTCCCTTTTCTTACCAGGTGGCATCTTCTTGACTTTTTCTTGGACAGATGCCAGAACTTTTATAGCTGCTTGGGTTATTAGTTTATTCTTTTCCTCATTTATTTGAAAATGTCAATCATAAATTTTATCCAAATCATCTCCTACATTTACCATCTGTGATGACAGCCCTCACAGCCTTGGAAATATTAAGGTGTGGGTGGACTTCCAGATATTTCTCACTCTCACATCTAGAAGCCAGCTCCATCTGGCAAGGGCATGACGTGACTAGAGTAGCAAATGTCTCCTGACCTGACTCAGTGAGGCTGTGGGCTTTATTCTGTTGTTATTGTTCCTGATTTCTGTTTCTCCTGTGAAGTTCATTTCAATATGCCTCTGCTACTTTGGCCCAGCAATGCATGCATTTTCTACATAGTATGAGACAATCCCTTTGGGAGTAAGAGGTGACCCAGCTCATGGATCATTGGGAAAGAAGATCAAGCAAGATTCGGCTTCACATATTTCATGTCTTGTTCATTAAAGCCCATTGAAGGCTGCCACTAGGGTACCTCTTCCTTGTGTGTGAGCTTGTCTGTAAGCTACAAAGCCACCTTATCATTCACCCAACTCAAAGGCAGTTTACAACCTTGCTCTATCCAGTCATAGTAAATAGTACACGTGTCTCTATATTACAAACACTGTGTGATACCTTTGGTTTCCAAAGAAAACAGAACTGGCTTATTAAATTGAAGGGAACACAATGTTCATAAGCTTTTCACTGCTATGCAAACATGTAAGAAATGGCAAAGCACTGAGGATGAGAGAGTTAACTCACAGTTTTAGAGATTTGCAGTCCTCATTGCTTAAAGCATTAGTGGCAGAGTACAACATAGCAGTAGTATTGGCACAGGAGACTGCTCACCTCATAATAGTATAGAAGCAGAAAGAAAAAGAGAGAAGATGCCCGACAGCTCCTTCTGAGGCATGCTTACAGTGACCAGACTTCCTTCTCTGCTCTCAAAAGTATTAGAAGAGCAGCACACACAGGTGTTCGAGCCTTTAACCAGAAGCCTTTGTAAGAATGTTGAGACACAAATGATGATTTTCCAGACAGCTTCAAATATGTGAGAAATTCATTGAGCAGACCTCAGTTCACCCAAAGAATATGCCTTCCATGTTTATACAGGTAGCTTCACAGAGTCTATGAACCTGGAGGATCCTGATTCACCGTTTCTGAAGAAAGCTTGTGACACAAGAGTGTAAATACATAGAATCTTTAACTTCCATCTTCGTTGGCAATGCTAGGCTGGGAAGAAAGCCCACTTGACACTCATCTCTATGAGCATTAGCAGTATATATTAGATATGGTACTTATCTCACCTTAAGTATTTTATATTAAATAGTTTTCTATCTTTTCTATTTTTATTTCACCAGTAATTAGTCACCTTCATGCTTAAGGGTTGTGAGACAAAATTATGCCAAATAGATTGACAAATAAACTTTTAAAACTTTTGACAGTTTATATAGTGAAGGTTTTAAATATTCTGAATTTTTGTTTTGCCTTTACATCTGTTTTCCAATAAAGAATTTCCTACCAGTAACAGATTTCATTAGCCATAACTCAATTTATATTGCAAGTACTTTATTATTATTTTATTCATTTTCATCTTTCTTATTTACCTTTTCTAATATTCTCTGCTTATTCTGAGTTCAATATGATGTAGTTATTTGGTAAAATGTTAGCTATACTATAAGCTAATAAGTGTAAAAACCATTTTGCTATTTCTGAATAATATCAGAAAATGTATTTTAAAAATTTATATTATATAAAGTTAAGAAGTAAATCCTTGGGACTATTTTTACCACTTTACAATGTTTCTTTTAAGTTAATTTCCATTTATACCCACTTCTATAAAAAAAATCAAGAAAATATCTCATTTTCTTTGCTGAATAGCTATAAAATTCAATTATGTATACAGGCAAATATCACTCTGAATAAAGAATCAATCTGTAAAATTAACAGAATGAATCTTTTGTATCATCACATCCAGAGCTTATTTTTGTGCGTTGCAATGGTGGCAATATTTCACATTTGAGTGTGTGATACAGAAAAGCAAAGTGACAAAGCACATCCTTCACCACGTAGGCAATCTCACCCCACCCCTTTCTTCCTCCCTTTCCTTCTTTCAAGGAATTCTCCCAGGATTTGGTGGTCAGTTCACTTCACATTCTTTCTGAACAGTAATTTGCATATCAAAGTCCACATAGAAGTAAACAGACCCTAAAGTTCCCATCTGCTGTTCTCACTCTGCTGAGACCTACATATGAATAAAGCAGTAGATTTGAGACAGCAGCTTCGCTCTTGAAATATATGCCATCATCGTACAAGCGGCAAGTCACACAAATATTTAACATATGTTTAAATGGTTTCATATTGAGACACGAATGTCAAAAGAAAATATTACATTTACTTAAAGGGAGTGGTGTTAAGAGGCGATTAGCAGGTCATGATTGTACCTTGCTAAGATTTCATAATAAGGACATTGCCATTTTATGACTGAATTTAAAGCATGATGAATAAGCTGATCTTAAGTTTTAAAATTAGCACATATATTCTGACCCATTTTATCTGTAATTCACAGGAATGTAATTCTAACATTACAAATAATAATTCAAAAATTTTAAATGTCAGAAATCAAGAAGAATGTTTACAAGATTTACTTCAGTCAACTCTGCACCAAGACAATTCAATAGACAGAGGCTTTGCCCATGCAGAGGTCACTTTTACAATGATCCTCCCTACCCTCCCTTTTCCATTTTTTGTAGCTGCAGAGCTTCTCTCCAGGTTCCACCAAGCCCCACAGTCCCACAACCCACGTATAAAATAATCACTCAGACGCTTATATTACTTATAAACTGTATGGCCGTGGCAGGCTTCTTGTTATCTACTTCTTCTACCTTAAATTAACCCATTTCTATTAATCTATAAGTTGCCACGTGGCACGTGGCTTATCGGTACCTTACATCTTGCTTGTCATGGCGGTGGCTGGCAGGTCTCTCTCCCACAGCCTTCCACTTCCCAGCATTCTCCTCTCTCCTTGTCCCGCCTATACTTCCTGCCTGGCCACTCGCCAATCAGTGTTTTATTTATACAGAGCGATATCCACAGCAGTTTTTCATGATAGTTTTAAAGCTTACCTTTTTATTATTATCACTACATGAATATGTACCTAAAAATACAACAAAACTCAGCCTTTAATGATGACTTCTGCTTTCTGAAATCAACTTCAGAATGGAAATTATTTTGTAAAACAGTAAAAGCATGTAAGGGTCAACACTGATTTAATGAGAACACTTCCCCTTTAGGTGTTCTGAGAGTAGTTCTTGTAGACAAATTTCTAAATGGTCTTATTAAATAAAAAACATGAAGCCAAATATAGGGACGAAAGCCTTAGATTAGGGAAATAGGGAAAGCCACCAGCCAACCTACCTCACCAACTCCGCAGCTTCCAAATACGAGTTACCCTGCCTTTATTGCTTTGCTGTTCTGCCCTCTCATTGACCATCTTAGACCAGCTACCTCACTTCCTCTTCCTACATAGCACTGTCACTTTCTGTCCGTCTTTACAGACCTCCAGGTCTCTATGGTTGGTACTGGGATTAAAGGCATGTGTCACCACACTTGGCTCTGTTCCCTAGTGTGGACTGAACACAGGGAGATCCTGCCTGCTAAGTAATAGGATTAAGGGCATGTGCTACCACTGCCTAAAGTCTTTGTTTACTTAAAATGGCTTGCTATATCCTGTGATATCCAGGCAAACTTTATTAAAGCACAAATAAAATATCACCACATTTCAGCACAAATAAAATATCACCACACATTCTATGATAAGGGTTGCAGACTGTGATGGCAGATCTACTTAGGTCAAAGCTGAATTCTGCACCTACTA